>JAPYZI010001466.1:0-31962 GCA_030523105.1 Ophioninae sp. A BG-2022a
AATCGCAAAAAAAGAGGCAAAGGGGTATGTATGGAAAAATTTGCAAAAATCGATGGCCCAACTTTGAAATTCTGCCAAAAATCGAAAAATCATCGGATTATTATGACTAAAAAAGCATTTTGAAGGGAAAATCATAACAAAGAGATATAGCATGAAGTGGAATGGGAAATCCTAAAGGAAAAAAAGATATCGATGATTTAGTGAAGAAACTTTTTATGCCCAAAAATAAACAAAAATTTTCGATTTTTAATATTTTTTTCATTGGTCCATTTACATGTAATTCGACCCCCTGAACACGAATCGACCATTGATTTTTCCCAAAACTCAAAATTTCTAAGAGAAAATGGCCAAAAGCATTTCTAGAAACGTTTTTTTTGCATTTTCACAGTCTAATTTTGTACTTTTGGCAAAAACTCGCGCATATTCGTAATCAGCGGACAATTTACGATTGAATAGAACCTTTTACGATTTTAAAAGGGGAAGAAAAAAAATTTTCGACTTCTTCTTTACTATAAGTTTTATCTATAAATTATTATGAGTTTGGAAATATCGTTGATATCTAGAACATAAAAAATATCAAATAAATTAGCACAAAAGAAAGGTCGTTCGCCAAATAATTTTAACTCTGCATTGCATTTTTTTAGCTCCAAGAGTTCAGTCATCCGTATTAGCAGTTTTTTCATCGTAATTTTTTTACTGCATTAATTTTTCTTAGGATACTCCAAAATATTCATAAATTCAAAAAAATTAGAGTATTTATAAAAATTTCGAAATAAATTTGATAAGGAAAAAATATCGATAGCCAGACCATTTTAATGATGCATTGGTCCATTTATTTCGAAAATCCATAACCTGACCGAACGTTTTAGAATTCCATCAGCATTTTTAGTACTTCTCCGAATATTTTCTAATTTCCAGAAATAAAACTAAAAAAACCGATTTCGACTTTAAAAAAAAAGAATTAAAAAACGACGATATTCTTAAAATTTCGAAAATATATTCAATCAAGTAAAAAGATTGTCAGTAGATGGAACAGAATTTTTTATTTAATTTAGCAACACCAATTACGATTTTTTGGGCTTCCCCGAATATTTTTTTAAATCCCAGAAATAAAATAAAAAAATTATTTTAACTTTTAATAAAAAAAGGAAATAAAAATGTTGTATATTTTGAAAATTTGGAATACATATTCAAGCAATGAAAAAAATCTTTAGTAGATGGAATTAAATGTTGTATTTAATTTAACAATTCCAATGGACAGCTTTTCATAGATTCCTTAAATACGACGATAATTTACGAGCTATTTTGCGCTCCTTTTTTATTTTTCCGAGACAATGAAAAAAAAAGAAGCTATTTTTCAGGGGATTCAAATTGAAGGCGTTGACGGGGTGGGTAGAGGGCCAAATCCTCGAAAATAGAACGTAAGGTAATCTCGGAATGCTCGTAGGATAATGTGAGTCGATGTTCCAAAAATAAACGGAAAAATAACAAGCTCTCTCGTTTGGCGGCGAGGCGTTGCCGTTTTTCCTCAAAGATTGCGAGATAGGCTTTGCGAGACGTTCGAGGGCAGTTTTCCATGCGCCCGACCGCCTCTGCTCTTCGGGTTCGAGGACCGAAAGTTAAATAGTCCGATCTATCTCGACTCGTCCAATTTTCGGTCTCGGACTTGCGCACTAGCGAATCTCAAAAACGATACAAATAACGAGAGAGCCGGGGATGATTCTCACGAGCGACCTAGACAATAAATAGAGATACGTCATCACGGCCATTGAGGGTGAAGGCCGTTGTCAATTGTCGTTTTGATCCTCAGCCATCTTTTTTTTCCCACTCGAAATTTAGGTGGATAGATTTTGTAAAAAACGCCGAAAATTTTTGAGGATTCGATAAATTATGTTATTTTTATGAAATAATAATTATACGAATTTGAATAATGATTTTTTTGTCAATTATTAACGTTTGAAGAATATTTGAAAATAAAGAATTTTAGTAACAATTAATTGAAATACAATCTGTTCAGTTTTAAAATTTTACAAAATTATCGATTGCTCTATTAATCTACTTTTCTACATTGTCAAAAAGTAAACTTTCTCTCGACCATCATTGATAGGCTATTGAGGTTTTTAGTTTTCATCGTGCAAGGACTGTTAAAATTTTTACTGCTTGTTCCGTTACGTCAAAGAGTCATCCGTCATAGTAATCAACAATTTACGATTTTTTTAGAACTCAACTTCAATCATTAACGATTTTTTTTTGAACCCAAACTCAATTATTTATCATTTTTTGTTGGAACTCAATCCCAATTATTTACTATTTTGTTTTGAATTCAATTTTTTTTAATTCGAATCTCAATCATATACGATTTTGTTATGGGACCTAACCTCAATTATTTATGCTTTTTTGGAACTCAAGCTCAATTATCGACGATTTTTTTTTGGTGTAAATTCTAATATTAAATTGCCAAGATGAACTCACCAAGAGTGCAGATGTTCACGAAACGTTTTCGTGACTCGTCGTTCTATTGAGGTTCCAACTTATGTGCTGTTTGGAATTTGAGGTCCAGAGAATTTCACGGTAGGGAGTAAAGCTCACGAGTACACGTTACACGCCGTGAAAAGTGTGCAAAGTTTCCAAGAGATTACGAATCTCGCTAGGAGGTCTCGGGTAGCCGCGATGAAGTATGCGCGGGGGTCGCCAGAAATAGCGTTCCATCGAGATTCTTTGAGAATGGCGAGGCGAACGTTAGGGTGATGCGTGTCAGAAGAAGGCGACGCCTAGCGTCTCGCCAAATCTGTTTTTTTTCTTTTTTTTTCCTTTTTGATGCTTACAAACATTAAACGGAGTCAAAGAAACGTCAGGATTGTTTCGATTATCTGCGTCGATCGTAGGTTTGTCGGAGGAAGAAGTTGACCGTGGCCTGTCGAAATTCGTCGCATTGAAGGACCTCTTTTTGCCGAGGGAAAATCCACTGGAAATCAGATCGTACCCTTACGAAGAGAAGGTGGATGAAAACCAGAAGGAACGTCATTACGATCAACGAGACGGCAAGAAATCTAACGATAGGTAACGTGTTTGGGTTTATTTGGGTTACTCCGGGACACTTCTGTACTCCTCAAGATCAGGGAGCGACAAAGAAAAGTAAAAAATTCTCCTCAATACTGAAAGTCAGCTGAGATAACTTAGAAAAGAGCATAAATGTCGAATTTACACATCTGTTCGACAAGAGCGTGTACGGCGAAAAGCAGAAACTATATGTTCCGGAAACAAATACAGTCGTACACGCTCTTACCGAACAGACGGTGGCTTTTCATCTTTTGTTTCTCACGGGTTTAATTTTCAATGAAAAAATGAAAAAAAATATATATTTCTTAAACATTTGCATCGTCTTGATGCAAGTGTCTTCCTCGTCTCGTTTAAATTTACTTTCCAAGAAGGATTTCGGAAAAAATGGAATCGTGCACGCTCTTGTCGAACAGAGGGAAACTTTCCAATTTTTATTCCTGGCTGGTTTCCTCCGAGAGTAGAAAGTGAAAAAATATTACTCGAGCGTTTAAATCATCTCGGTGCAAGTATTTTTTTGATCGCGTAGTAATTCGTCCTTCAATAATGTTTAAACAAATAAAAATGCAGTCGTACACGCTTTTGTCAAACAGACTGCAGTTTTTTTGTTTTTCGTTCCTCATTGGTTTCCTCGCGAGTAGGAAGTGAAAAAAAAATATATAACTGGAGTATTTAAATCCTCTGGATTGGCACAGAGTCCAACTGGACCATGAAGAGACGCAATTTTGGAACGACGAGAATCCTGAGGAATCGTACACGGAGGACGACAGCAACGACGATTTGGATTCTCATAGAAGACACTACGAGGAGATAACTCGAAGGCTCGAATTATATTCGGAGATGGATTATCACGTGTCGGAATTTAACGCCTCTGAGGGTACCTCATCCAGATACACGAGCAGCCCAGAAAGTCGAAACAATTCGGCTCTCTGGATTAGGGAAATGGAAAGAAACTCCAGATCACCCGGTGAGTATTGAATTACTACGGACATTGAAATTCTCGAATAACACCTGAATCATCATGCGTCCCCTTCAAGAATAAACCCGTTACGTGGTACACAAAAATAAACTCGACATTCTACCAACCGGTCTCATCCATAAGACTTCCAAACTTTATTGAACATTAAACTGCCTTTTTTATTACCGGATAATGACCAGCAGGGTATCTACAAATTCAAATAATTGCCTCCTTTCTTCAAAAATCCCAAAATCAAAAATCCATTTATTGATTGATTGCAAAAATGAAGATTTGCAACGTGGCTTTTAATATTTTAAGAGGACAGCAAAAAGGATTTATGGCGATCAGCAATAACTTTCGAAATTTCGAGTATCAAAGTTTATTGATGCGAGATAAGTAAATTTATATAGTTCATCATGACTGATCGATATCCGAATTTCTTGATTTACACTGGCTGGTGCTGCACAGTGCTCGTTGTGTCAGATGTGTTTGTTGAAGTTGTTTGGAGCTGTTTGGTTTTATTTCAGTTTGTTTGGGGTTGTTTGGGTTTAGTTGGAATTATTTAGGTTTGTTTGGGTTTGTTTGGAATTATCTACGTTTTTTTCGGGTGTATTTGGAACTATTTAGGTTTCTTTTGGTTTGCTTGAAGACATATAAGATTATTTGGGTTTGACTGGAGTCATTTGAATTTGTTTGGGTTTCTTCCGTCCAGTGGAAGCAGAAAGGAAGGTCTCTGAAATATTGAAAATTTTCACGATTTTATTATTTATTGAATTTCCACGATATTATTCTGCCAGAAGAGCGAACCCAACCTGAGGATAAAATTCTCTCAACGCTGACATTTTTTTTTTTCATAAAAAGAATAACAATAATAATTTGAAGTATTGTTAGAAGCGAGGATAAAATGGAGGGTTTGTTGCCTTCAACGAGCCACGAGGATGACGCCTCGTAAATCAATCCTCTGAGATTTTCCGAGTCTACAATTTTCGTCCAATTTCCCCTCCCCCCCCCCTCTCTCTCCCTCTCCCTCGGGCCTTCTTTTTTTGTGAAGGTCATTCGCGATCATAGATGATTCGAGATTCATCGAGAATAGAAACATTCGTTTACCAGGTGGAGCAAATGTTCTCGACCTACAAATACGTAACGAATTATAAGCGAACCGACAAAACCAAGGAATAATCTTGGGAGAGCGTTCTCTCTTTCCCTCGCGTTCATCAGTCCGAAACTCTGCTGTTACGATAAAACGTTGAGTCACTCTTGCGAGTTAAATTGCGAGAGATGAAAACTCGCGGCTTTTCTGATGATCCATCCGGCGCAGTAGCGAGTGCGCGAGAATCCCACGGAACCGAAATAGGTCGTCGTCGCTAAGCGAAGAGATTTTCTACCTTGAAGACTCTTGCGAGATACCGGAGTGATTCACGACACCCTATATACCTTGCCGATTAATTCGAACGTCCGAATTGTCCCGATTAACGATTTTTCGGGACCGGAAGTCGCGAATTATAATCGACGAGCAAGCTGAGATTCGAAATGGCGAATTTTCATTTTTTTTGTTTAATATTTTATGAGTGATTAGGCGCGAAAACTAATCAGGGTGCGAAGGACGATCCGTGAAAAGTCAAACTTTTTTTAAACATCGTTTTTTTTTAATTTACAGTTATTGGAAATTTTGAGATACAAGAGGATATAAAAATATCTATCTTTTTTTATTAGCAAATAAAAATAGATCAATAGATTTTTTTATTTTCTCAAATGTTTAAAAGGATTTTTTTTTTATTTAGCAAACAAATATAATTAATATGAATATGAATATAAATGAACAGATTTATATATTTTTATATTTATTTTCACTGTATTTTTCTGCTAAACAAAATTATGTTTTTTTTTATATAAACTGATGTAAGTATATATTGGTTTTATAAATGTACATTTATAAAGGTATATTGTTTTATATATAAAACTGATTTTATTTAGTAGGGAAATATAATAAAAATAAATATCAATAAATATATATCTATTGTATTTTTATTTATATATTTTTTTCATTATATTTGCCTACTAAATTAAAGAATATCTTTTATAAACATTTATAAAAATGAATGATTTAAAAAAATAAGAATGTTTCAGCGTCGATTAAATAAATGAATAAAAATTGAAAATAGGATGATTAATATTAATACTATATTAAATTTGTTTATAGCATTCACCGCCTTAATAATTTAAATTTATATTACGACCATTATTTCTTCGTAGTATTCCTACATATATTTAATATTCATATTTAATTACATGATTTACACGAATAATTAAAAAATAATAAATATATCAAATGAAACGTAGAAAAATAAAATTTATTTAAAAAAAAAACAATAATTTAACGGAGAAGCAGGAAACAAAGATTTATCTTTCTGTCAATAGAAATTGGCTCTTTTGAGGTCTTGAGGCTTTTTTCATTTATCTTGAGGTCGATAGAAATTGGTTCGAAGAGAGATAAAACCGCATGGTGTGAAGCAAAAAAACAGATACCACATTGAACAGGATCGGGATTCTCTTTTGCGAACACGTCGTGGCGCGAGGACGTCGTGGCGCCGATTGTGCAAGATTCCACGAGAGAGATTCTCTCTCTCTCTCTCTCTCTCTCTGAGTAAGCGTTAACGCAAAAGCTCGGTGCGTAACGTAACGCGAAACCGAGCATTGTGTACGATTGGCTCGCGTGTCCGGATTACGCGGCTGTGCATACTCGCTCGAATTCGACCTACTGCCACCACCACCGTCATTCTTCCTCGTCCCTTCCCGCTCTTCATTCACCAACAATACCAACCTCACTCTACAATGAGGCTCTCTTGAGTTCTCGGGCGTATATACCGATCGTTGAAAGGCGCTTTGCCCTCCGGGAGATCGAGTGCCGTGAATCGCAATCAAACCTGTCCTTCCTCGTTTTCACGAGGCGTAATCTCAAGTTCACGAATGTACTCGAATCCTCCTCCCCCTGCTCTTTTCGTCATTTCCCAATCAAATCCAAACTAAATCCAAACTAAATCCAAACTAACCCAAGCAAACCCAAACAAACCCAAACTAAATCCAAACTAAATCCATACAAACCGAAACTAAACCCAAACCCAAACAAATCCAAACTAACCCAATCAAACCCAAAGTAACCCAATCAAACCCAAATTAAATCCAAACAAACCCAAACAAACCCAAACTAAATCCAAACTAACCCAATCAAACCCAAACTAAATCCAAACTAACCGAGAAAACCAAGGAATAATCTTGGGAGAGCGTTCAAACCCAAGCTAAACCCAAACAAACCCAAACTAAATCGAAACTAACCCAGATTAACTCAAACTAATCCAAACTAAATCCAAACAAACCCAAACTAAATCGAAACTGACCCAAACAAACCCAAACTAATCCAAACTAAATCGAAACTAACCCAGATTAACCCAAACTAATCCAAACTAACCCAAACAAATCCAAACAAACCCAAACTAAAACCAAACTAACCCAAACAAACTCGAACTAAATCCGAACTAACCCAAATTAACCCAAACTAACCCAAACTCAAATTCCTTCCCCCTCCTGATTCTGATGACATCACTTCCCGGAACACAATGGACCTCGATCTTTCGCAAACCCCAGCATTTTTCGAATCACCGAGCCATTTTCGAACCTGAAAGATACGGTTTTGAAAATTTGCCAAAAATTATGATGACTCAAACAACGTTTCCGAGCTCGAACGGTTTTGAAGAAAACGAGCACAAGGGCCTAGAGATTTTCAGCTACCTTGGATTTAACGAAGCCAATACTTGGAGCGGTGACCGTTAAATCAACTATTACATCGATCTATACTTCCGAGGATTTGGTATAAATAATTCAATCAAAAAGCTTGTCCACCATAGAATCAGAAAAATAGGGGGTCCATCTATTCTGGCACAGGTTTCCTCAGTTTCCCCGTGCCCCTCTGTAAAATTGTTTCCAGATGAAAAACGACTCTTACGGTTAAGTCGGGTCGACTAAGCGCCGGTATCCACCGAAAAGCTTCAATTAGCCAGGTTATTTATTCAATTAGTAACCAAGCTTGATGGAAGTCAGGAAACAACTATGACGATCCGTATGGAAATTGTATTCCGGAACGGTTGGATTTTTGGAATCCTCTGTGAAGTTTTACGACGAGAAGGTGGAAATAACTGGCGAAGAGCGCAATCCTAGCGTACCGTAAATGGACTACTTGCACGAAGGAGCGGCGTAAAGCTGCGGTTACGGTGCGTTTAATTAGCCTGATAATTGCGTACGGATCACGTAATTGGGCTGGACAGTTTTTTTTCCATCGCTCTTCCGCTTGTCGGGTAATGTTTCAACATCCAGTCCCAACTACGTATTTTTCGAAAAGACATTTCTAGAAAACGAATACTGGATTTTACACGGACTAAGGTTATGTCCAATCGGAAGTGAATTCTTTTTTCCGCTCTCCGGAATTGAGAAAAAGTGGCGGAGTTCCTCGAGGATGTACAACGGTATCGAGAATGAACGGAACAGAGCCATAAACACGGTTTTATCGTGGGCGTTTGCGAAATAAACGAGCGTGCTCGTATGCGTTCATGCAAGCATGCACGCAATGCAGGCCGAACTCTTCGTTCTTCCATCTCTCTCTCTTTCTCTCTCCTCTTTTCTCTCTTTCTCATACTCGTTCTCTCCAACGCTCTCTACACTTCCTTTCTGTTTGAAAACCAACCAGGTACGAGTCTTTACAGTTCGGATGAATGTCCCAGTCGTTGACCACCGACTATACCGAATTGTAAAAAAAGAGCTGATACTCAAGTCTGAAAAGTGAATCTTCGAAATTGATTGTCATCAATGGTACAATCGTATCCAGATTGTATCATATTGATGTCATACTGGTGTCGATTCGGTTTCGATTCAATCCAATTGTTATTATACTGACCTGGAAGAAACCTTGATTCGGATCAATCGAATCAATAATCCATTCCAATCAATACAACCAGAATATACTAATGTCAATCTTGAAGAAAACCGGATTTAACCCACCCAAACCATAATTCAATTTAAATCGACCATTCAAGTTCATTCAAGTCCGATATAAATCAAATATTCAAGTTTTTTCGAGTTCATATAAAATCTAATATACGAGTTCATCAAAAATCAAATATCCAAGATTATTCAAGTCCATCGAAAATCAAATATACAAATGTATTGAAGTCAATCAAAAATCAAATATCTAAGTTTATTCAAGTCCACCAAAAATTAAATATCCAAAATTATTTAAGTCCATCAAAAATCAAATATCTAAGTTTATTCAACGCTATTATAAATCAAATATCCAAGATTATTTAAGTTCATAAAAAATCAAATATCCAAGTTTATTCAAATCCATGAAAAATCAAATATGTAAGTTTATTCAACGCTATCATAAATCAAATATCTAAGTTTGTTCAACTCTGTCAAAAATCAAATATCGGAGGTTATTCAAGTTCATCGAAAATCAAATATCCAAGTTTATTCAAATCCATGAAAAATCAAATATATAAGTTTATTCAACGCTATCATAAATCAAATATCTAAGTTTATTCAACTCTGTCAAAAATCAAATATCCAAGATTATTTAAGTTCATCAAAAATCAAATATCCATGTTTATTCAAATCCTTAAAAAATCAAATATCCAAGTTTATTTAAATCCATAAAAAATCAAATATCCAAGATCAACCCACGCATCCTGATTCCAGCCTTAAAAAAAGTTTGCTTCAATTCATTCAAGCTTAAATTCAATGAAACCCAAACATGTAAATTAATCCAAGCGAATGAAAGCGAAATTCCATACAATCCAAATATCCAGCTGGCAACCTTCAAGAAAGTTTCAATCAAGTCAATCATATGCAAATTTAATTTAATTCAAATCAGCTCGATCCAAACATCATCCTGACCGAAAAAAGTGTTTCTGCCCGCTCGCGATTCCTGATAGGTTTTGAATTAATAACTAGGCCGAGAGCTGGGCATTTTCTCGGCGGAATTATTCTCATCCCGCGATAAATCGAGATCGCGAATTGCACCTGATAAATTCGTTAACACGCGTCCGGCGTTCGAATGAAGCTCTCGCGAGAGAAAGAGAGGAAGAGATCGTGATGATGATGATAAAGTTTATTATGCCTTGGTACAACTATGAGGCAAGATAATAATAATAATAAATAAATAAATAATTACAAAAAGATACAAAATATTATATTTTATACATATATTGTATTTTTATAAATGTTTCAAATTTTTATATTTTACATAAAATTATATCTAAAATCATAATGATTTATTTTTAGATATAATTTTATATAAAAATAAAATAATAAAATTATGATAGCAATAAAAATAATACAGGAAGAAAATAATACAAAATGAACTACGATAAAACAAAATTAATAGTACAGAAGTGTTTAACCTAAAAGTAAAAATAACAAATAATACAAAAATAAAAAGAGAGAGGAACTCATACAAAAAAAATAAAACAGAGATGACGAAGATAATAATGATAAATTTACTATGCCGTATTTAAATTCTTTCAGGCAATTCTCGAATTACAAAATGAAATAAAATATAAATTGTACAAAATAATAATAAAAATAATTCAACAAAAAATACAAAAAAAAAACCGCTAAATCAACCCGAAAACAGAGAGATGGATAGATAGATACATAGAGAGAGAGAGAGAAAATGGGAATCGAAGGGAAAACTCGAAACGCCTCGCGCGTGAGATTTCTCGAGCGGGTATCCGTAGGCGCCCGTAAACATTTAAAAATAAAGGAGCAATAAAAGAAGCGGAAGAGACACAAAGGTAGTACTTGGCAGGGGAGGGGGGAGGGTCGGAGAAAAAGAAAACCGGGATGACAAGCGCTCGACTCGAGGCTCGAGATAAGAGAGTACAGAGAGAGAGAGAGAGAGAGAGAGAGAAGAGAAAAGAGGAGAGGAGAGACTGGCGTGGGCGCTTGTCAACGGGAGAGGCCCCCCGAGGAAAATTCGCACGGAACGGGCCCAGGCGAGGCCTTACAACCAAAGAGAGAAATCGAGAACGACATCGGGAGAGAGCTATCAACGAGAGAAATAATATGCCGCCTCGCGCGCTCGCGCCAAGCTATGAAACCGGCTTAACGGAACTCTCTACCAAGATTTTTCTTTTTCTTTTTTTTTCTTTGCTTTTCTTTTTTTTTTTCTTTTTTTTTTTTCTTTTTTCCAAGCGCTTCTTCGAGCCAGCGTGCGTTTGAGCTCGCCTAGGCTCCTTTCCACAGGGGAAACGTCTCTCGAACCGATTACCACCGATCCATCAACTCTCAAGATCGCACACTCGATCCCTCTTTTATACAAGTCCCATTGACTTGTTTCCGCTTCCCGGAGATTCGGTCGTCACACTTCCCGAAGACTTTCGCGTTTTTCCACGTGCAAATATCATCATGCTTTTTTATAGTGACTTTGGACTTTAATTAATATTTTTTATAAACTTTTAGTTTGGAATTTTGTTAAATAAATTGATAATTGGGAATGTTTGTATATTGATAATTATGTATTTTTTTCATGGTAACTTTGGACGTTAGTAAATATTTTTCTATCTTTTTTATGCTAACTTTGGACTTTAATAAATATTTTTTATAAATTTTTAGTTTGGGATTTTGTTAAATAAATTGATAATTGTCAATGTTTGTATATTGATAATTATCTATTTTTTTAATGGAAACTTTGGACTTTAATAAATATTTTTTATAAACTTTGAGTTTGGGATTTTGTTAAAAAAAAATAGATAATTGTGAATGTTTGTATATTGGGAAAGTTGAACGAATATACAAGGTGCTGATAGATTTAATTCGGTTTATTTGTTGACGAGTCCGAATTTTAGAAAAAAAACGAAATAAATGTTCATCTCTGAGAAATGCATTTTGGAATTGACTCGCGTGAATCACATACAACTCCGTGTTGCTTCAATTTAGTACTGTTGTCACGTCTATGTTAAATACGATGGAAGAAATTTTGTCAAATCAAATCCATATTCATTTAAATAAAAATTCAATAAAATCCAATTCAATTGAATTAAAATTCAATTAAAACCAATTCAATTCCATTAAATCCGATTCAAATGAATTGAAATTCAATAAAACCCAATTCAATTCAATTCACATTTAATAAAACCGAATTACATTAAATTCAAATTCAATTAAATCCAATGGAATTCAATTCCAATTCGATTAAACCAAATTCAATTCAATTCACATTCAATTAAATCCAACTTGAATTAAATTCAATGCAATCGCGAAAAATAAAGAAAACAAAACATTCTAATATATTCAATTGGATTCATTTATTACAATTAATACATTATTTTTATGGGTTTAATAGTTTTTTTTTACCATTTTATTAAAAAATGATTGGACAAATAAACGTCGATGTGCAAAAAAGCATATTTAGGGGTTTAATGTGTACATATGTGTACACGGTTTTAACAAGACGCGGATAAAAATAGTACACTTTTGCACAACGTAAACGACGCGTTACAAGTATCGCTTACGTGACGGAATTTCGGTTGGGAACGTTCGCGAAAAGTGCAGGCGTGTTTCGAGTCACCGAAATATTAAGAAACAGCAGAAAAGTCACACCGAGAGAGCCCCCGAATTGATGTCCCTCCATGCACCAATGTACACCGGCTGACCTGCCAAAATATGAATCCTTTATAATTCAAGAACAGTCTCATCCATCCGCTCGAAATTTGGCACAGGATCCGACTGATCATTCGACATTGAGGGACTATGATTCCACCACGCGTGCGGATATATTTGAACGAATTTTTCTAACTTTTGATGTGGATGTTCTGATGTGGATCATGAAAATTCGAGATGTCTCGGAAACGTCAGCAAATTTCGTGCGTTCTTCCATACCTCGAAATATTTCAAGATCAAAAGAATTTTTTTTTTTTATTTACAGCGAACAGAAAATTAGTCCATATTAATTATGTTAAAATATAGTAAAAAATATGAAAAATAAAATCAATTAAGTGAAAATGAAAACGTACATTAAAAAAGTGTAAACTTAAAATTTAAATCAAACTAAAATGTCGAATAAATGAGATTAACGAAAAAAATGAAGAAAATAAATTAATTAATTAAGTGAACAAACAATTTTTAAAATAGGAGTCAAGGGTGATACTTTTTTTTCAGTTTTGAGTACCAACTTTGAGTATTGACTTTTGAAAAATATATTAATATAATATTTTAACCCTAAAAAATGCTTGGGATTTTCAAAATTAATGATGAGCATTTTGTAAAATTATTTTTAGTCGAATCTTTGAGTCTCGTATTTGAAAGAATTATTACAGAATATATTATTAATAGCAATTTCCACTAACGAATCTGCAAAATTTTAGATACCTTTGATTACTCCAAAAAAAAGGGTTTATGGAATTCTTTTCTGAAAATGTTAACGTAGTACTAAACCACCATTTCGTATTTCCAGTATTTTTGTTTTTTCTTAAAAAAATCGAGATACACTATTATTTTCGAGAAGAAATCCCAAAACGAGACGTTTCTCTCAACCTTCTAAGGATAACCCAAACAATCTCAAACAATTGCAACATACGAAAAATAATATACAAAAAAAAATTCTAAAAAATGCTCGTTCCATCTTTTTCAAAAATGTGTATCCAAGCTTGGAAAAAGCCCAAATCAGATCATTCGACGAAGTCAGAAAACCCGATCAGCTGTTTTGCACTGTTGGTGGAATTTTTCCTTGGCCATGAGGAATCGCAATAACAATCGATATCGAAATAATCGATTTATCGATAAACGAGATTTTCGTTAATGGAAAGCCGAGCTTTTCGTCCAAGCGTGGATCACAGCGGGAGGAATTGTCACGAGGGAAGTGTAGGAGCATCACGAGAAGGGGAAGAGGACAAGGGGGAGGGGGGGAAGAGATATTTTCGTCGGTAGTTTCGAGAGGGCGATCGCGTTGGAAGGGTCCAGGGGACGTTTTTCTTCCCCCCTCCCAAACGACGAGGTTTCCTCGGCTGCTGGGTGATTTCTTCCCGCGATCACCGAGTATCGTCTACGAGGCGAGTAAAAAGGGTGGGGGAAGAGAGATAGGGGGAGGGATAGTGGTTCGAGAGCTTGGCAAACGGGAGCTCGAGTCGTTTATTTTTTTTTTCCTTTTTTTTTTCGTTGACTCCTCCAACCCCCACCTCGCCGAAGAAATCGAGAAGAATTTCCGTGGTGGAAGAAGAAGAAGAAGAGGAACGGTTGCTCCCGAGGATACCGCTACCGGCTTACTCGCGCAATTCGCATTCGATCGACGTCTTGGTTCAAAGTGTCTCTCGGGGGGAAACGCTTTGTAATTATTTTAATTTTATTATTATTATTATTATTATTAGTTGTTGTTTTTTTTTTCATTCATCGATAACAATGAGTTGAAAGAGTACTGGAAAACGCGAACAGCTGTGACAGACCGAAAACGACGGTTTTTCCATATATTTTTGGCTTTTTTTCTTCGGTCGATAGTAAACGACTAGTTACGACGGATTCGAGTTTCGACGACTTCCGGATTGAATAATTGAAAACGGATCGAAAAGGCCCAAAGGTACTGGGCAGTGCTGTTGTTTAAGCTTGTTTTGTTTTTTTTTTTTTTGGAAGTCGTCTCACTGTTTTTCGGTGGTTGTGTGTGATTATCGATATCGATAATTCGTAGGAAGAGGATATTTGTCAGTGAGTGCTCTGCGACGTCACTCCTAACCTTGGAAATCATCGAGTTTCCAAGATGAAGCGACAACCGCAGCAACAGCAGCAGCAACAACAGCAACAACAACAGTCTCAATCGACCATGCAACATTACTCCAGCCAGCAAAGAACCGAACGACAAATAACGAGACAAGAAATCACCAGCCAGCAGAGAGGTCTGCTCTATTTGGATTTATAAGAATTTTGTGAATTGTGCGCCCGTTCATCCGTGTCCGATCTTCGACATCGCCAAAAACCCAAAAAAACTTATATCGAAGCCAAAATCTAGTTCCTAGTTTTTTTTTTTTTTTTTTACTTGGATTACGACAAATTCTGGTGGCGAAATTATCGAGGCTTTTTCGAGTGTTGTGTTTTTTGACGGAGTAAGATTAAGCATTCGGTGAAATCGTAATTTTCTAAGCTAGGGACTCGATAATTATTTGTATGATTATGGAAAAATTATTATTATTTTTTTTTCATTGAACGTTTTTCAACGTTTTGATACGATTTTGATTTTTCAAGTGACTTCAAATAATCGGTTGAGACGTCGATATTTGTGGACTGCTGTCGAGTGCTCTAGTCATTTAAAAATCAATTTTATAATTTATTTTGAAGATAAATGAAAGTGGCTTTTTGTTAAATTACATTTGTCATATTCCCCAAATAATGGAGGTTTAATATTGATCACAGTTTGCAAATGTCATTGTTCTGTAAATTGATCAATCAGCTGACAATTTTAAAAGTGGACAATTTTGAAAATTTGATTCTACGCATCAGTCACTCCAAAATCTACTTTCTATTTTTTTGCTTAGGGGAAAAAAATTCCAGGGTCAAAAATGTCTAATGTCAAAAAATTCTAGGGCTTTTCAAGTGTCGAATCTCGAGCAGAATAAAATAGGGCCTTAATAAAAATTTAAATTCCCAATATATTCATTATTTTTCAAAATTATATTTTTCAAAAATATCTCTTTTAGAGCTTACCGATTTTCTTCGTTTTTCGAATTATCGAATTTCCGAATTTACTATTTTTATTTCGCAAGCTCCGTGGCTGATAAATTATTTATATTATTTTTCAAAATTATCTTTTTCAAAAACGTCTCTTTTTAACTGAACCGATTTTCTTCGTTTTTCCAATTTTCCAAAAAGTTGAAAATTAAAATCGATCGAAATCGGCAAAACCTGATCGATCGGTAAGCAGATAGTTCATTCGACTATTTAAAAACTAAACGTGTCTTTTGCAACAGCGTACTTTATCCTCCTCATAATTGGCTCGTTATCGAAAATTTCCTCAAATTCTAACGTCATTCCGTGGAGAGAAAGTACCTCGGTAAAGTGACGGTAATGTGACGCGTCGAGTCTTGACAAGGAAAGGCTCGAGAGCACTGAAGGAGCCGAAGAAAATTCTATTTTCGGTAGCAGCTCTCTCGCTCTTTCTCTCAACCGACTCGCACATATACGAATACACGTACGTCATCACAGCCGTGTTTTTATCGTACGAAACCCCGTCGTCCTCACTAAAGATAGACTCTCCGTGCGGAGACCTTCTATTAAAAAAGAAACAAAAAAATCTCTACTGGGATATAAGTTTTTCCGTTCCGGAAAATGATTTCCTGTTGATGGATCGAGGGCTCGAAAAGACGAGGCTGCGCAGCTGTCGAATGACACTAGTCTTCTGTTTTTTAAATTATTTTCTATTATTATTTATTATTATTTGTTATTGATTATTTTTATTATTTATTATTATTGTTATTGATTATTTTTATTATTTATTATTATTGTTATTGATTATTTGTATTATTTATTATTATTGATTATTATTATTATTATTATTACTCGCTTCGTGTCCTCGAAAAACGATTTATCGAACGCGCATCGACGAGGAAACAAGTGTCACGATAATAAAGTGTCGATGTTACATGCAACTGCCAAGTTTTCTGCCGAGTGACGATTTCACTTCGCAGCAAAAGCATTCACAAATTTCGCATCGCGAAGCGAATTTTTGAGGCATTGCGATAGATTTGTGTCCGAGAACCAAATTCGAGGTTTCATGTCGCGACGGGAAATGATAATGATGATGAAATATTTTATTATGCCCTAGTAGAGATACTCTGTGATGAGAAAATAATGGATATTCCAAAGTATAAAAATATAGAATGTAAAAAATATATAAAAATATGAACAATATAAAAAAAGAATACGAAAAATACTGAAGGAATATTAATTTCAAATGATAATGATAAATGATGATAATGATAATGACAATAATGATAATCCAAATAATAATTCTAATTGGAAAAGAATAATAATTAAATAGAATAATAATTATTATAAGAGCTCAAACGAAAATGGAGAATGATGAGTGAGAGAAAGAGAGGAAATAAGAAAAGAAGAGAAAGAATTTGGAAAATCGTGAAAAAACGTTTTTTAATTTTAGCCTAGGAAATGAAAAACGGTGGTGATTCGGGAGGTCGAAACTGAATGGCATTATATCAAAAGTGTTGTCTTCTACGTTTGAGAGAATAGGACGCTTTTAGAATGATTCCGGAATACTCGTGTTCATACGATATATTTTATATATACTCGGCATCTCCCACCGAGGTTCTTCCAACCGCAGATCTGACGTTTCGACTAACTTACGTTCACCACAAGTATTTTCGATTCTCAAATCCAGCAGACGTTATCAATGAAACAAATAGTACTTACGATGAGTGATATTGAAGTACGCGATCGGTTCGAAGATCCCTTCACTTTGTGAGACGAACCAATCACTCTCGGAGCCTCTTTCTTATCTACCGATCTTTACGAGTTTAACACCGCGAATCGGGGTGCGAATAAAGCAGGAAGTCGGCAGTTATCGTACCGGAAATCGGTTCTTCTCTTACTTCAAATCGGCACTTTTACCACAGGAAAAATCGGCAGTTTCCTCACCGGAAATCGGCACTTTACCCATAGGAAAAATCGGTATTTTTCTCATAATAAATTGGTCATTTTCTTAGCAAAAATCGGTAGTATTTTGTACCGAAAATCTGTATTTTTATTAACGAAAATCGGTGGGGAAATCGGTTGTTTCCGGCGCACAGCATTTTTACCGGAAATCGGAAATTTGCCGGATAGAAAATCGGTAATGTTCCTCCGGAAATTTTTATTTTTATCATCGGGAATCGGTTACTTTTCGAACAGAAAATCGTCAATTGTCAACCTGAAAAATCGATGGTTTTCCGCGTGGAAAATCGGTAGTGCCCCTACGGAGAATCGGCAATTTTCCTACCAGTAATCGTTCGAGTATCTGGAAATCGTTCTTTTCCGCTAAAAATCGGCAATCGTTCCTTTCGAAATCGGTTCTTTTTCCTCCAAAAAATCAGCTACCAAAGTATCCAAAAACTCGAGTCATTTGAGATTCCCATCTAGATTCGGAGTAGTCGCAACAGCTGATCGTGCCGGAGGCAAAGATGGTAGAAATTACCTTGCATCAATGGCGACGCTGTTGACGTTGGTGTATCTTCGTTACTCGGAGGGTAACCGATCAAAGATCGGGACGAAGATTGAAAAGAGTTTTCCTCTTTTAAATCGGGAAGGGGGGGTTGAGGTCGATCGAGAAAAAAACGTCGCGTCGGTCAATAGGTTTTTCTGCGACGCTAACCCCGGTTTCCGTTATTTTCGTCACGAGTGACTGAATTTGCGTAACGCTCAACGACCACGAAGAGTACAACGATGAAGAGGATGATGAGGAAGAGTTCTGTCCGGCCGACGTTTCTTCGACTCTTTTCAGGAACGGAGAAAATCTGAGGGAAAATGCCGAGCGAAACCATGACGAAGAGTGAACGCGAAGAGTGAGAATGAGGATGAGAGGGCGTGGAGGAGGAGGGGGGGGGGCGGAGGAAGAGGGAACGGAGACGAAAGACCGGGGAGATTTAGCCGCGTTGCGAGCCACTCTGGGCGCCGCGTAAAGATAGTTGCTCCTAAAATGGGTCCCGGTAACGCGATCTCGTCCCGTACAAAAATAGGATTCTAGTCACCCCGCTATTCTCCGCTGAGGGACTGAGGGAGAGAAAGAGAGAGGGAGAGAAACGAGTGTGTGGTTGATGACGACAAGGATAGCCATCGAAATATTCTGGCGTTTACTCTCGCCCACTTTTCGACGGTTCTTCCAATCCCCAATGGCCCACAGTCACCCTGAATTATTCTTTCATCGGCGACACGATGTATCGCCTCCGTACACTAGATCCCGTCGCCAAAATTCTTCTGGCTCGTGGCATAGTGTTTACGAACGAGCGCGTCGTGTGATCAAACGTCAGATGGCCCAGCTAAGAACGAAGAACTGTTGGACCCATAAAATGAACGATTTCTCATTGTTTGGGTTAGCTTGACGGGCTTGAGGGGCTTTAGTCTTCAGGATTCCGAAAAAGGGCTCAATAAAACCAAGGAAAAGCAGCCATGGAATCTGGAACTCCGATGGTTCTTTCCTGGGTTTATACCTGGAAATAACAACAACAAAGCCAAACAATGCTGCAAAAATGGTCAATTTCTCGGTGTAAATGGTAAATGGGTAAATGACTAGCCAAAACCCAAAAAACAAACCCAAACAATCCCAAATCGACCATTTTTCGAACCTCAACTGGGAGGGATTCTCTCCTAATAGAAAACAACCACTCAAACGAACCTGAACCAATGGAAACCCATCATTTTTGGTAATTGAACTCTGCAGGTTCTTTTCTAGGCTTAGGTCTTGAAAGAACCCAAACAAACTCAAACAATACTCCAGAAATGGTGGCTTTCGCTTTTTTTGGGTTGGTTTCGGTTTCAACGTGGTTTTATAACGCAATTGGAATTTTTATACAAATTGAACAACCAACGGATCAACTTCTTAATTTTTTATCACCTTCCAATTAAAAAATCTTCCTAAGGAAAAAAAAAATTTTATTTATTGAAGTTTCAGGGTAGGGGAAAAACTGAATGTTTACTGGGAGTTGGTAATGTTGGAAACGGTTAATTAAGGTGATAATGAAGGGAGGAAAATATGAGCCGTCGCGGATGTAAGCTCCGTGACGAAAAAAGCCTCTCAAGGCGAACCCAAACTACGAGACCTCCGAGTTGTACACACGAGCATCGTGTTCTACTCTAGTTACCGAAGAAACGCGCGCGCACCCCCGCCCCCTCGAAACCGCTTCGCGGCGACGTTTGTTGCCGTTAAGGGGGCACATCCGAATGAAAAATCTTTTTGGTTTTCTTTTTTCTTAAAAAGGTTGGCTTTTTAATAAAAAAAAAATTTGAGTGGACGAAGTGCCTTCATATCTGATAAATTGTAAAACTTATTAGCAATTCTAACTCGAATTTTAACCATGATTATCTTTAAACACTATAAATTAAAAAATAGTTAAAAACTCTGAAAATTTTTTTTTTTTACTTAATTACTTTTTTATCAAGCACGAATGCTTGGAAATTTTTCATGAAATATTAACGGCAATTCTAATCGGATGTCGTTTTGAAATTTTTTTCAAAAGACCGTGCGGAGGACTTAAAATAATTACATTTTGAGATTCATGTTTTTTCTTCGTACTTATTTTCTTTAAATATTTTTATAAAAGGCGTTTAAAGAACTTTCTCATTGAGTAAGCTATTATTTTTTTAGAACAATTTTTCTTTTA
Organism: Ophioninae sp. A BG-2022a; assembly: GCA_030523105.1. NCBI lineage: Eukaryota > Metazoa > Arthropoda > Insecta > Hymenoptera > Ichneumonidae > Ophioninae sp. A BG-2022a. The sequence goes on from JAPYZI010001466.1 coordinate 20,416, forward strand.
TTGTTCGCAAAATTAGGACATGTTGTTTTTTTACTTATTTTCAAACAAACCCATTACTAATTGGTAATAATGTTTCTTTTCTATTATTTTTTGAATTTTTTCCTAAAACAAAAACGTGCAAAATATATGTGGAAATTACATTTTGGAAATAATTTCGAAATTCTTTATTCGGTATGAAATCGACTGTAATTTTAATTTATCAAAACACTTCAATATGTATATTTTTTAATCAAAATGTCATAAAATAGGACTTTTTTTTAAATCAAAATGCCATAAAATTAAGATATAAATTGTCAAAATTCATTTTTTTTCACATACTCAGATGAAAAAAGAATCATGATTATTTTTTTAATTTTGCACGAATCAAGTGTCATATCAGGATTTTAAAAGGCTTGATTTTCTTTTTCAGTGCAAGGGGAGCTCGTGATGCAGATGACACCTACAATACCAACGTGAGTGATAATTTTCCTTCCTTCTCCCTCGTTTGGGTTTATTTCTTTTTGGTCGTTGACCCTCGCTGATCTCTAACGGATGTACTTATGGACGAGCAGGTTCACCGGAAGACCGGGAGACCCTTCTCCCCCCGTATTCGAGCAAATATTTAAGAACGCGAGATTAGCTCAGGGGGGAAACGCGATTTTCGAGGGTCGGGTCAGGGGCAACCCAAAACCGACGGTTTCATGGACTCACAAGGGTTCGCCACTCAAGGAATCGCAAAAGATCAAAATGTCTTACGACGAGCGCACCGGTACGGTCACCCTCCAGATAAATCAGATCGGCCCTGGAGATGAGGGGGAATACACTTGCAACGTTCGAAATCAATACGGTAAAATTTACCCGCTTAAAAAATTTTTTTTTTTAATATATAAACAAATCGAAATAAACTCAGAAATTTCCAAAATCTATTTTTTTTGCCCGGTTATTATTCATCCACTTAAATATATAATTTTTTTTTCACCATAAAATCAAGTTTATATTATTTTTATATTTGATTTATTATTATTACTATTATTATATAATTTTTATTATTTTTTATTATTAGATTTATTTATTTTGTATTATTTTATTTATTGTTCTATTTATTATTTTTATGAAGCCGATTTTTAAGAAATTTAAATAAAAAAAGACCTCCATTTTTGAAATTCGGAAACAGTGTTGCCCATGTTAACGATGTTACCGAACCATTGCAGGCAACGCCGTTTGTTCGGTTTACATACAACCGGAAGGATTCGGACCTCCACCCCAACAGCAACTTGGCAGCTACAAAAAGGAATACTCCCAGAGTTTTCAATCGAGCGAGCAAACCAACGGCAGCCAGAGCTTCCAGCAACGAAGCTACCAGCAAACGAGCGATAAACGTTTCGTTAATGGCTCATCCACGACCACCATCGTCACTGAAGATTTCAAGGTATGCTTCGAGCAAAAAAAATAAAATAAAATAATCTTATAATGAAATTAAAAATAAGATTATATAAAATGTTCAGTAAAATGTTATTTTTTTATGTATTCTCATTTATTGTACTTTTAATGAAAAAAAAAAAAACACAAAAGAAAGTTGATTTAAAAAATTCGAAAACCGTAATAAAAAATATAAAAAAAGAAAAAATGATTTACGATTAATAAAAACTAAAAATTTTTAAATTTTCATTTAAAAAAATGTAAAAATCGCTACAATGCTTAAAGTTTTTAACTACCTCATTGTTTAAAATTGCTTGTTTAATAAACTTGTTTAAAAATATATTTTTGAATAATTATAATTTGGAGAAACATCTGCAATTTTTTTCTCACATGAAAGAAATAAATATAGATACACTTCCGTCAGTTATTTTTTCGATGAATGAAAAGCCAATTATATTATTCATTAAAAATACATCACGGACGTATATTTGAAGATGAAATTTCAGTAACTCGAAAGTTTCAGCTTTCGATGAAGTCAACAAGCGAAGGCCGCGATTCAGAACAGAAATTGATAAATTCGCTATTTTCAGGTGGACACGTTCGAGTACCGATTGCTACGGGAGACGGAATTCCGCGAATCGATAACGCGTCGAACGGTCACCGAGTCCGATTCCCAGATATCGACCGTTATCGACCGTAGTTTGGGGCCCGTTGCACCTCCTCAGATAAGTCAGAAGCCCCGAAACTCAAAGCTCGTCGAAGGTTCCGATGCGGTTTTCACCGCCAAAGTAACCGGCAATCCTAGAGGAAGGGTAAGGCCGGAAGTCCGGATGATTTTTCTTTGTTTCTAGAGTCCAATTGTAAATAAGAATCGCTGAGTTTCTCCAGACGACTTTACGGTGGAAAATTTGGATCGTGTCGATTTTGATGACCAAACAAACCCAAACGAACCCAAACACACGAAAACTTGAAAACCCAAATCGAAACAAACCCATAAATGCAAAGACTTGAAAATATTAACGAACCCAAACGAACCCAAACACGCAAAGATTCGTAGAAAGCTTCATATACGTTGATCATTATTGGCAGATGACGTGGTTCAAGAACGGTCAGCGAATCCGTGACAGCGTTCGTGTCGAGACTGGCCATTCGAATCAGCAGGCGAGTCTGAAGATCCGGAATACGACGAGCGATGATAGCGGGCATTACACTTTGTTGGCTGAGAATCCTCAGGGTTGTACGGTGAGCTCGGCTTATCTGGCGATCGAGTCTAGCACCGATCAAGTCGATCAAGCCCCCCAGTACGTTCAACAGCGCGAAACCCTTCGAAGCGTTCAATCGGAAACGACAACGACCAACGAAGGCCCCGACGCCGGAAAAGCCCTAGCTCCAAACTTCGTTCGCACATGCGCCGATCGCGAAGCGACCGAGGGCAAAATGACGAGATTCGATTGTCGCGTTACCGGTCGACCTTATCCCGAGGTGATCTGGTACGTCAACGGATATCAGTGCGTCAATGACGCCACTCATAAGATTCTCGTCAACGAGTCCGGGAATAATTCACTCATGATCACCAATGTGACCCGATCGGACGCCGGCGTCGTTACCTGCGTCGCACGCAACAAAGCTGGCGAAACTTCCTTCCAGTGCAATCTACACGTCATCGAGAAGGAACAAGTTCTAGCCCCCAAATTCGTCGAACGTTTCGTCACGACCAACGTCAAGGAAGGTGAACCGGTCGTATTCACGGCACGAGCCGTTGGAACGCCGATACCCAGAATCAGCTGGCAAAAGGTTAGCTCTTGAACTGCTGTGCAAAATCTGTTCTTTCAGAGTTCGTTTCCTTCGTGTAGCTTCTATTGGAAAAGATTATGATACTGGATTGAGGGTATGAGGACCGGGATCAAATTATCGTTAATTTGAAACCCAATAGAAATCCCACTTCGATTTGAATATTCTAGAAAATCAAGTGAAATCCCTATTTAGTTTGGATATTCAAGAGAATCAAATTGAATGCCTTTTTGATTTGGATACTCATCGCAAATGGAATTCCTCTTGATGTGGACATTCAATGCAATTGGAATCCTTCTTTATTGGGACATCCAATACGAATGAAATCCTTTTTGTTATTGATATTCAAAGCAAATGGATTCCTTCGGATTAGGATATTGAAAGAAAATGGAATCCTTCTTGATTAAGATATTAAAACCAAATGGAATCTCTCTTGATTCACATATATTCCCTTTTGATTAGATATCCAACCCAAACCCAATCCCTTATTGATTTCATTATTTGATTTTTTTGGTTAGGATGGCGTGCCGATTGCGCCCGGCCCCGACGTGCGCATATCGACCGACGGCAGTGGAGCCTCGACCCTCGACATACCGTACGCGAAGTTCAGCGACGCGGCCTGGTACCAATGCACGGCCCAAAACGTCGCAGGCTCCACGGCAACCCGGGCACGTCTATTCGTCGAGACACCAAAGGGAGCAACTCCCGAACCAAGACGCCTGAATTTACCCCGACCGACTAGAGTCATCGAACCTGAGTACGTTCAGGGTCCAATTCTTTCTCCTCTCTTCATCCCTCCCCCCACCGGTCCATCAAACATTTCGCATTTTTTTGGACGTCATTTTGTTTCCACAGACCCGCACCTGGCCCCGAAGTGATTTATCTTAGACACGTGGAGCGCGCCAAGCCCTATCTCCCTCCACAGGAGGAGGACAGGATTTATGCGCCTCCACGTTTCATCGTACCGCTACGGGACGTTCATCAGATCGAGGGTGGACGTATTCACTTCGAGGCCAGAATCGAACCGGTGGGCGATCCGACAATGAGAGTGGAGTGGTACGTCAATGGAAGACAATTGGAAGCGAGTAAGTACAGCTATTGGCTCGCGATGCGAAACAAACCCAAACAAACCAATCAAATGACCTGAGTCATCACTTAATGATAGAGAAACGAGGTAAAACATATAGCAAACCCAAACAAATCGAGCCAAATCCAAGCAAATCCAAACTAACCAGCATAATGACCGGATCCATAAAAATCGTTGTTAAATGTTCACGAAACGAGGTAAAATAGATAGCAAACTCAAACGAACCTACGAAAGTCCATACAAATCCAAAAAAAAAAACGCCACGCTGATCCAACTAAACCCAATCAAACTGCCATGATGACCTGATTTTAAAAACGGCTGCTAAACGCTGCGGAAACGAGATAAGAAAGTATTACGAATGTGGAAATAACGAAAAGAACTTCCGGTTAGGTTCTCGCGCCAATTGTCTCTTCCGGTTCGGCTTTATATCGCTGGATCTACTAAGCGTGGTGCTCCAGGACAGCGGAGAATACGTTTGCCGTGTAGTGAGCTCGACCGGAGTCGCCGAGTCTCGAGCCACCCTCGGCATCACCCGTAACTATCTTGATCAACATTTACGATTGCCCATTGATGGTGTTCGGAGGAGAAAATATATGGAAGCTTCTATGTGCAGCACGCGCAACGATCGAGCAAACGAGTCAGCATCCCGATAGCCTGCGTTACATCCAACAACTGGAGGACTACTCGAAGTACCAGAGGCAAGAGAGCGCGGAGGATCTCGCCTCCCAGCGTCCGGTCTTCATCCGACCGCTCCAGGAACTCGGAGAACTCCAGGAGGGAAGGAACGCCCATTTTGAGGCCCAACTCACTCCTGTTAGCGACCCGACCATGAAAGTGGAGTGGTACAAGGATGGCAGACCCATCACGGCTAGCTCAAGAATCACGACGATCTTCAACTTCGGCTACGTCTCACTTAACATAATGCACCTACGAGGTGAAGACGCCGGTTCTTATACCGTCAGAGCCGTGAACCGCTTGGGAGAAGCTATCAGCAACGCTTCGCTCCGTGTCTTTGGTAAGGAAAGAAAAAATCAAGAATCTTTGAGGCCCTTTTATTTAATGGGATTGTTGGGCCCAATTTCATATAATCTCGATGACTTCATATTGGTGTTCATTTTTCTTCAAAGGATTTTCTGGACCCAATTCCATCTCAGTTTGTAGCATTGCTTTGATATCCATTTCCTTCAATTGAATTTCTGGCCCAATTGCTTATCATTTCGGATGGCCCCAATTTGAGGCCCATTTTTCTTCTATGGAATTTCCGGTCCAATTTCTTATCATTTCGGATGGTCCCGATGCCCATTTTTCTTCATTCGGTTTTCTGGGCCCAATTACAATGGACACATGAAAAGTACACTTTGAGGCCCATTTCCATGCCATAAAAAAAAGTATCTTGACTGTAAATTTCCTTTTAAGAGATTCTCGGACCCAATTTGATGATCAAATATTTGATAAAAACGAGTGTTCGTAAAGAATCGCCTAATAAAGTGAATTCTGGAATTTCAAGCACGTACAAGCGTGACTGCCGATCTGGGAATCCCCGAGCAGCAAAAGTACATCGAAGCTGCCGAGGAATTGGAAGCCTATCAGCAGGCGATGCATCAGAAATACGTCAGGGAACAACCGGAATCGACTAGCCCACCGGAATTCAAATCACCGATCAAGAATCAGATCAACATACGCGAGGGCGGTTTTGCCCACTTCGAGGCCCGCCTCGAACCCGTTGGCGACTCCGAATTGCGAGTCGAGTGGCTCAAGGATGGGCGCCCTGTAGAGGCTAGTGAGTATAAATCATGAGCTGATTCAATCCAGTGAAAACAAAAAGTCCGGAAACTTCGATCAAAATTACCGATCTTTTTTTTAAATTAATTTTTTTGCCAGTCACCATAGGATTTTAGAAACTTTGGAAATTATTTCTCCTCCGGATTTTAGAAACTTTGGAAATATTTTCTCCTCCGGCTTTGGAAATTAAGAAATGGCGATATTTTATGTTTTTTTATTAGCTGCTGGGATTTTCAAAAACCCAAAAAAAAAACACTCTCATCAGTATTCATAATTCGATCAGTTTTCATATTTGAATCCGATAAATACCATATTTGAAAAATGATAATAAATATTCAACAACGCTCAAAACACAAGATTTCAATTATTATTATCGGGATTGTCAAGACCAATCGATAAAATTTGAAAAATGATCAAAATTTTTCAAACTCCAAGTATCCAATTGACAATTCCAAGACGTATCGACATATAGAAAAAATAATTAAAATCTTAATTTTCAGAAGTGACAAAAATGTTAATCATTGTAAAAAAACGAAGATCGATAAGAAATTGTAGAAATCGTAAAAAATTGTAAAAAAATTATAAAAATCAAGATCGGTAACTCTCGTTTTCTCCCTCTTTCAAAAAGGTTCTAGAATAACAACTTTCTTCAACTTCGGATACGTCGCATTGACGTTGAAATACGTGACGATACACGACGTCGGTGTGTACACCTGCCGGGCGTACAACCGAGTCGGCGAGGCGCAAACGACCGCTCAGTTGAGCGTGATAAGCAAAAACGACATAATATACGACAGTCAGCATCCATTGGGCTTGCAGAAGATACAGAGTTTGGAGGATTCGAGTCGTTATTCGCGACAGGTACAGGAGGAAACTCAGGTGACTCAGGCGCCTCGTTTCCTGGGTCCATTAAAGGGAACCAATAAGATCGTTGAGGGTCAGCGGGCCCATTTTGAGGCTCGAGTCGAGCCCCAGAGCGATCTTACGATGAAGATCGAATGGTACCACAACGGAAAGCCCATCACGGCGGCCAATAGAATACAGACGTACCACGACTTTGGCTACATCGCTATTGACATACTGCAAGTTCGCCCGGAAGATGCTGGCGCCTATACGGTCATCGCGAGAAACGCGCTTGGAGAAGCCCGTCTGGATGCCACCATGATCGTCGAAAGTGAGTTTTTATCTTTAAGATCATGACCGACATTACTACGTGACACACGAGTGCGAGAACGATAGTCGAAAAGTTTTCAACCGCGATTTTATCAAGAATGAAACGTTTCCATCCAAAATGGCGACCGGGGGACCCTCGGTGCCATCGTACCAAATGCACACAACAAATTTCGTACCGATTGGTTCAGCCGTTTGAGAGAAAAGTGGTTTTAACCGACTGAACAAATCGGTACGAAATATTTTGTGTGTATTCAAGACGATGGCACCGAGGGCCTCCTGATTGCCATATTTGATAAAAATGTCTTATTCTTGAGAAACGGCGTCTTTTTGCGATGACCCCAATAATTCTTGGAATTCCAGAGTAAAAATTTGACACGATATTCTTAAGAAATTGAACTATCAATTCATGAAAAAAAAATCGAAATTTTCTGTGAACTAAGTTCAACTTAATCCAATAGACCATCCACAACTAAAAATCTTTAAAAAATTCCACTCGGACCTAAGCCGCAATTGTAACAGACGTAATTTTCAAAATCTCTAAAACGCCGTTCGAAATATCCAGCCCGTTCGAGTATCGACACGAGCAGCATGCACCGAGGTCTCTACGAGAAGACCCAACGTCTTGAGGAGTCAAAGTTCATCGAGCCTCAATACCACATCGAGGAGATATCCAAATCGAAGCCGATATTCGTCCAGCCATTGAGTGATCCAAAGCCAATGAGCGAGGGAAAGAACATCCACTTGGAGTGTCGTCTGGAACCAATGGGTGATCCGACCATGAGGGTTGAGTGGTTCCAGAACGGACGTCCAGTGACCGTTGGTTCAAGATTCCGTACTTATTATGATTTTGGATTCGTCGCATTGGACATTGTCCACGTGACGGTTATAGACTCCGGAGAGTATACAGTCAGGGCCACCAATCATCTTGGAACGGCTCATACATCAGCTTGTGTTCGGGTGATCGGCAGATCAGACGTTTTGACGGATACTCAAAACGAACAATCTCTCGAGCAGATACAAATGCTGGAAGATTCTTCAAAGTATCGTAGAACCCAACAGGAAGACGTGACGGTTGTCCAAGCTCCTCAATTCACTAGGCCACTTCACAACATCGAAACGGTCGAGCTAACGAACGTTCACTTGGAATGCCGCCTCCAACCGGTTGGCGACTCAACGATGCGCGTCGATTGGTTCGTCAATGGACGTCCAGTCACCACCGGTCATCGTTTCCGTCCATCTTACGAATTCGACTACGTAGCCCTTGACATACTCGGCGTTTATCCAGAAGACTCCGGCGTTTACACCTGCCAAGCTAGGAACCAACTTGGCGAAGCCGTCACTTCCTGCTCGGTCCGCGTCCACGCCAAAAAAGATCTACTTCTGGAAAGCCAACATCCGGAGGGTCTGGAGAAAATCCAGTATCTGGAAGACGCGTCTAGGTACAAGAGGAACGAACTGGTGGATGAGGTCGTCAACGTTAAACCGAGATTCATCACGTCTCCTAAGAATCAGGAAAACCTCAGGGAAGGACAGCACGCGCACTTTGAATGCAAACTAGAACCGGTCACCGACTCGAATCTCAAAGTCGAGTGGTTCAAGAACGGTCGTCCGGTAACGATAGGTGAGTCTGAGTTTTTTTCAATTTAAAGATTTCTCACTGAATCTTCATTTTGATGTATTTTTCGGACAACTGAAGTGAAACAAATTGAAACCCAAACAAACCCAAACATCTGACTCTGTGTGCATCAAGTATTATGACGGAAACATCCCTGCCCCGTTCGAATCTGTCTTCCAACAAAGAATTCCAAAAAAATGCAGCCGTACACGCTCTTGTCAGACAGACGGTAGTTTCTTAACTTCTGTCCCTCATTAGTTTCTTTTCCAGCGAAAGAATAAAAAAGAAAAGTTAATCAAGCGATTGAACCTTCTTGATGGATGCACTCAGCGATCCAGTCAGCCCTCTGTCATCTTTCAAAAAAATACAGTCATAAATCATCTGTCAAACTAGACCGATGAAAGTCTTTAAAAAATCATTTTGCCAGATGTTTGAAGTCGTTTCAACGATCCTTAAGTATCTTCATCTTTTATTCAAGGACACCGATTCCGTCCCATTCACGATTTCGGCTACGTCGCCCTCGACGTCATCGACCTGATTGCCGAAGACTCCGGGACCTACACCTGCCGAGCGGTCAACCTAGTTGGCACTGATGAAGTCAGTTGCACTCTGGGTTGTCGCTCAACCGCCCAGATATTGACGGACACCCAGAACGAGACGGGCCTCGAGCAGATTCACTATCTCGAGGATAGATCGAAGTATCAGAGGCGCGAAGTTACCGAGGAAACAACCACCCAAGCGCCAATTTTCACGACTTCCCTCAAGAGCGTGGAAATCAAGGAAGGACAGAGGGCGCACTTCGAGTGCCGTCTGATACCCGTTTCTGACGCGACCATGAAAGTCGAGTGGTTCCACAACAACACCCCCGTCAAGGCTGGCTCCCGTTTCGTCGAGACCAATAGCTTTGGATTTGTCGCTCTTGATATCATGTACGCCTATCCTGAGGACTCCGGAACTTACACCTGCCGGGCTCGGAACGCCATTGGCGAGGCTATCACTTCAGCGGCTGCGACCGTTCACTGTGAGTTTTTACCCTTTTTTTTTTTCACTGTGAGTTTTTACTTTTAGCTGTACACAGGGTCACTTATTTCTTGAAATCTAGAGGTCATTCTGGAGGTCATTCTAGAGGTCATTCTAAGTCATTGCAGAGGCAATTCTAAGAGTCATTCTAGAAGTCATTCTTGAGGTCATTCCAGAGGTCGTTTCATTCGAATTAAAGGATCTGTCAACTAGAGGTCATTTCGATCTCATTAAGGAATCCACCAACTGTGTAGTCACGTCAAAATCGAGTAGTTACTGAGTTATGCTGGCTTTTCCATTTTTTCGACATTTTTAGTCTTGAAGAATTATCCCTTTCAAGCAATACGACGAATTTCCGGTCACCTTGAATATAAAGAGAAACTGATTGGCTGACTGGCCGAGAAAATATTTGATCAATTGAAGCTTCTAAGGGAGTGAAATAGGCCATGTTTGTATGAAAATCTATCATTCAAAAAATTGTAATCCATGAAAATTCGTTTTCAGTTTTTTACAATTGGAAATTAACCGCGAATGTTTCAGGGTTTCGGTAAAAAAAAGTCTTAAGGAGGTAAAACCGGCAATCCAATTAAGTTTGGAAATTCCCTTGGTTTTTTTAAATTAAAAACTATAAAAATTGTTGCTTATCGTACTTTGTTCAGACTGATCGATCAGAGCCTCGATAAAAATGTCTTAAGAGGTCAAAAATATATTTTTTTTAAATATCTAAATTCATGCGATCGAAGTCGATCCCCCTTTTCTATTTTTCCAAATCGGTGACCGTTCGAATTTTGGAATATAAAATCTCCAATTCACAGCCAAGAAATCGATCTACATGGAATCTCAGCGGGAGGAAGTTCTTCAGCGTCTGCGTCACCTGGAAGACTCATCGAGATACCAACGGAAAACGGTTCAAGAGGAAACCGTGAGTCAAGCCCCGTTGTTCACGATGCCGATAAAGGATCTTCGCGTAGCGGAGAATCAAGCGGCTCACTTCGAGGCTCGAGTGATCCCGGTCGGCGATTCAAAGCTGAAGGTCGAGTGGTTGCGCAACGGAGTGCCGATCGAGGCTTGTGAGTTCTTACTTCCGTCGATATATATGGATATATCAAAAACTAACTTAAGGGAATGACGAACACGTTCCTAGCCACATCGAAATTTCAAAATCTAATTTCTCCGACACCATACAACCGCTTTGAATGAAATTTATTGTGTATATTCAGGACGCTTGATAGCTACCGTACTCTGCAGCAGAGAAAAATGTCCAAAAAGTATTCTAGAATGGGTTTTTCCCATTTTCCCAGTCTAATTTTGCGCTTTTGGCAAAAACTCGGGCATATTTGTAATCAGCGGAAAATTTTCGATCAAATACACCCTTTTAATACTAAAAAAACGTAAAAAAAATTTTTTCGACCTCCCAGGCCCGTTTTCGCGAAATCTCAAAAATCACGATATTTCAAAAAGGCGTAGAGCGAGCGCCTTCTGCGCTATGGGGTTTCAATTGGTGGGTTCGGAAAAGGTTTTCGCCTAACTTAAATAATGGCGTTGGATTCGTATCGATATCTCTTTTAGTTTTCCCGGAAATTCCACTTGAAAAATCGCAAAAAAAGAGGCAAAGGGGTATGTATGGAAAAATTTGCAAAAATCGATGGTCCAACTTTAAAATTCTGCCAAAAATCAAAAA
>JAPYZI010001467.1:0-31925 GCA_030523105.1 Ophioninae sp. A BG-2022a
GGACCTTCGATTTTTGCAAATTTTTCCATACATACCCCTTTGCGTTTTTTTTAGCGATTTTTCAAGTGGATATTCCGGGGAAACTATTTGAGATATCGACACAAATCCAACGCCATTATTTAAGTCAGGCGAAAACCTTTTCCAAACCCCCCCAATGTATCCCGATAGCCTACGAGAAGCTCACGCTACGACCTTTTGAAATATCGGGATTTCTGAGATTCCGGAGAAAATGGCCTGGGAGGTCGAACAATTTTTTTTTTCCGTTTTTAAACTCTTAAAAGGGTCTGTTTAATCGGAAATTTCCTGCTGATCACGAATATGGCCGCGTTTTTGCCAAAAGCACAAAATTAAACTGGGAAAATGCAAAAAACTTTCCTAGAATATTGTTTGGACATTTTTCCCTGCTGCAGCTTACGGTAGCTATCGTAGAGACGGAAGTTTCGAACTAGCGGAATGAATAAGTGACAAGTCAAAAAATATATTGATTCTTCGGAAGGATACACATTTATGTCAAAAATTTCGAAAACCAATTTCTCCGCCATTTCTTCATCAAAATAGATGAAACAAAGCTCGAAATGTGCACATTTCGCCGCTTCAGAGGTTTATGTTCGGAAAACTTTGTGAAAGTGCAATACGATTGATCATAGCTCGCAGTTTCTCCCATGGTAACCACAATTTGCACAATTTTTTTCCAAATTTTGGTAAATGCCGAGCATGTTCCTCTTAGAGCAAGCGTCCTGAACACATACAATAAATTTAATGCAAAGCGGTTCAATAGTATGGGAGAAATTGGATTTAAAAATTTCGATGTGGCTAGGAACGCGTTTTCTTAAGATCAGTCAGCTGTGCTTGACAGTCGACACAACTCGGGTGTTTATCTCTGTGGCATACAAACTTTTGACTCAACCAGTATGTCATAACGTAACTTAATATCCGATGACCGTATTTATCGCCCGTGATACTTCGACGTGCTCTCCGAAAAAGTTAATGGAAAATTTACCGTGCCGGAAAAAATGCAAAATGGGCCGTCTTCGATGTACCGCCAATACGTACAGTGTACCTAACCTAGTCGCCAAATTTTCCGAACATGTATACTCAATTGTAACTGTGAAATGAAGGATTCATAAAACAACGGAAGATACTTATCGAATTCCGTAATGGATATCTTGAACGTAGAACTCGATATTCCCAGCGAATACATGGAACTGGCCGATGGAAAAATATGCGCCACTGTTCACAGAAATTGGTTGGCCAATTTGTGGACTGTCGGCCCGGTACAATTTTTCATTCACGATCGTTTGTCCATGGAAGAAATAGCGGCGAGACCGTCCCTCGAAGATTTAGGACCCAATTGGATGAGAATATACATCAGGGTAAACTCTTAAAAATTGTCGAAACAAGCTTACTTCTAAACTACCAATTCAAACTGCCAAATTGGTACTGGATCTTCTAAAGAAAGTACATTGTTATAATTTCTCAGGTTTACGAGAAGCAAAATAAGAGCGCCATACCCTTACCGAGAGACAGGTATTCCACAAGCGCCAAGGTACAGCCGGAGCTAACTTTTGCTCAATTGTTGCGCTACGTCGCTGAAACAAATTATAAGAATTTATGGAAAGAATCCTACAAGAAGTATTGCAGTAAGGTTTTCTATATTGCATTGTTATGTATTCTTATAACAATCAATTCACGAATAACAATTTACGGTTGCAATGTTCTAGGCCTGTGGAACGTGTCGGACCAGAAAGAACCATCTTATGTTCTACCAAGTAGCAACGATGTCGCTGTAATGCGGGAGGTCTTGTCGCGCATGTACGCCTGCTCGCTAATAAAAATTCGTAACGGTCGAGTGATCGCCGTGAATCCACGGACTACGACCAATCCGCACTGTAATTTGTTGCCGGCTTTGCTCGCCGTAGAGACACCCGTTGCGTTTATGATTTTTCATGAACAAACTGCCCAATATTCGTTGCAAGAGTAAGTCCATGGATTTATTAATCTAGCAGAACTGAAATCTTGTATCTTGAAGTTTTGATGGGATATTGTTGAGTGACATTGCGATCAGAATGTGTTTTGAAAAATCATCTCGGGTTTTTGACATTGCTTTCATTTTCCTTATCGAAATTCTACTGGAATTCTTACAGATGTGTGATGTACAGTCCTGCTGCTCTGTCGACGAGCTACAACAAGCCCCTGTTCCTGGTGTATCAACTTCTACGCTTATCTAGAGATCTCTACGATCAGGGTCTGGCTCTAGGCGAAATCACCCTTGGCGATATCTTGATAATGGACAATTTTACGATTCAGGTAAATGTTCAAAAGAGAAGAACATAGCCTTTCCGAACTCCTGGCGTATATATTTATATTTTATTTTTAATGAATTCTCCCAACATTTCAAGGTCATGCCCAAGCTGAGTGACAATATATATTTGAAATGCGAATTGGACGAGGACCAGGGAAGGCGCGAAACCAACGCGTCTTCGTCGCACCCCGACCCGACCAAGACAGTCGGGAATTGTTTGAAGCACGGTGCGCTGACGCCCGGAAGTCCGGAGTTTGGACGAAACGAGAGTATATCGAAACTCTGCGAATTGTGGCTCCACGGTCACATAAGTAATTTCGATTATCTGACGGCGCTGAACAATCTCGCTGGCAGGCGATACGGTGATCCAAGTTGTCACCACGTGATGCCGTGGGTCACTGATTTCAGTTCGCGCTGCGGCAGAAACTGGCGCGACCTGACCAAATCGAAGTTTCGATTGAACAAAGGCGACAGGCAGCTGGATCTCACTTTCGAAGTTCAGACGATCGATGTGAGTCTAACCTCTTGAAATTTGTATCAATAGCATTTTTGAGTGGTTTTAATCGTTGGATCTTCGTTGCAGGTCGGCCATCACGTGTCGGACGTTCTTTCCGAAATAACTTACTACGTATATCTCTCGAGACGTTACACGAAATCGGTTCTCTGCAAGCACGTCCGATCGCATTGGGTTCCTTGGGAATATCCGGCTTCTATCCAGAGACTTCACGAATGGAGCCCTGATGAGTGCATACCACAATTCTTTACCGACCCCAGAGTCTTCAAGGTAAAGGACGACGAGAGCTCACCGTAAAACACGTTCCATTGTCTGTTCCCAGAATGATACCCTAATAAACCCATCATCTTCTCTATCGCTTATAGTCGATCCATGAGGATCTTCCCAACTTGGAGATACCCAGCTGGGCGAGGTCACCAGAGGATTTTATTGAGAAACACAGAGAGGCGTTGGAAAGCCTCTACGTGTCTGAGAGATTACATCATTGGATCGACTTAACATTTGGCTACAAGTACGATGCTAATACTCTCAACAATTACGTTCTTTGGGTTAATAAAATAATGAAAACGGTTGAAAAAAAATGGATTTTTGAGACGTTTTCGAAAAAAATGCATGATGCAAAAAGGATAAGGCTTGGCGGGGTTATTCTCCCTGGGTATGGGTACTCGAATAAATTTTTTATTTCACTTTTTCAGATTGTCGGGCATCGCTGCTATAAAGTCGAAAAACGTGTGTCTTCAATTGGTCGACAATCACACCAGTCTCACGAGCTCTGGCGTCGTGCAGCTTTTCACACAACCCCATCCTCAGAAGATCGTGCCTTCGCCCTATTGGAGCAAAATGCCACCGCGATTGAGAACTTCCAATCAAAAGACGATAAGTACGTCGAAGCGAATTTTCCAAATAATTTTTTTTATTACGGATTCACAATAGTTCACGATTAATCCTCATAATAGGAAAACGTTTTTAAAAAATGGATGAGAGTTTCAGTGATGATTCAAGACATTTGTAATTTATCGGCAGAAAGCGACAGATCGGGCGAAAGGATAAGCGAGGACGAGAGTCAAAGTTCAGGAATGGACGAAGAGGACTCTCCGATATCGACGTTGAGTGTAGCAAGATCATCGCCACTCGCGCTAAGTCGTTTGCTGAGTCGTTCGAGGGGTTCATTGCTCTCGGTAGAGGAGAGTACTAGCAAGCCTGAAAAGTCGAGCGCGCAATCGATCGTTCTTCCAAAAGACTACAACCCGATCGCGGCGATCGCGCAAGTCGAGGCAACCCACACTTTTATGAACAAAGTGTCGCATCGTGCGTACAAACCCGAGGTTGGTCACCACGCTTCCACGGCTAATTACAAGCAGATCGTTGCTTCCGGTCGAATGAAAGAGCAGCAGATAATCGGCTGTCTCATAGTGGAGATATTTTTGGCAAGTAAATTTCGCGCAACGTGGAACACCAGTCGCGTTTCGTTCGCTACCAGACTCGAGACGTGTCTGAGCGCGTTGAGAACAACGTCAGAATTGCCGAGATGTGTGAGAAACGC
Source organism: Ophioninae sp. A BG-2022a (assembly GCA_030523105.1). Classification (NCBI taxonomy): domain Eukaryota; kingdom Metazoa; phylum Arthropoda; class Insecta; order Hymenoptera; family Ichneumonidae; species Ophioninae sp. A BG-2022a. Next base: position 4,360 of record JAPYZI010001467.1, read on the forward strand.
GGTAGCTTTGCTGTTGCAAACTGACGCAGTGCCCAAGAGTTACGGGATGTTCAACGAAGCGACCGAGGCGACGAGAGCGAGCACCGCGGGGAACGGAAGTTTCCGTTATCCAATGGTGACTTGTATGGGACTGCCACCACCATCGGCGCATCAGTTTTTGCAGCCTGTTCTGTCCGGCAGTCTCTATCCGTCATCTCGCTACTTTTCCTGTCTCTTCAGCCTGGTGGAGATGCTTCAGGAGTACAACGAGTTGGTACGTGAGCTGAATTACGCGCTTCAGGACGATGACGACGGGGACGCACAGAGATTGAGAATCCGTTATCTGTGCAAGATAAGCGAGTGCAAAGTGAAAGCGGTCGCGCGAGAGCTCGAGAGGCTTTTGCCTCAGGGTAACGCGACGGACACGTGTCTTCAGTTGATCGTTCCTCACGTGAAGCAAATAATGAACGAACCTTACAGCGCGGTACTCGCGGCGTGGCACCTCTTCGATCCAATAGCTAAAGCTCTCGGACCTCGGGACACGTGCGAAACGTTTCTTCCTTCAATTTTGCGTTTGTACGAGAACGGCTCCGTGATGGACAGCCTTCATTGTACCGACGCACTCGCGCCTGGCTCGCTCGCCAAATTTCGCACTATGAGACTCTATCATCGCAGCTTTCTTCTCAAATTGATGGTCCGTTTGGGTCTTCGCAAGTTTCTGGAAAATTTCATAACCCCTCTGGTCGAGGCGGTTGGTGGTTACAGAGATTATAGCCAGGGCTCGTGCTCCCCGAGTGCACAGAGAAGCGGCAATCTCAAGAGTTGCGATTTGAGCGGAAATTGCGGAGACGGGGAAGCTATATCGTCACCTATGGACGAGGACTCGTCACTCGATTCGGACAACAATCCAACCTCTTTGTGCGAACAAACCGAGGAGCATTCCAAAACCGAGATAACGATCGATCATGAGATCGAGGAAGTATTCACGATGGAAACGGAATCGAGCCCTTCCCCGTCGGAGAATAATCGCGTTCCGACTATCGATATCAGAGCAGAGTTGAGTTTGAATCTCGTCGAGGATCTTTGCGAGGAAGCAAGGAATTCGCCACCTGGTTGCGTCAAGTCACCCACGATACCGATTCCCCGTAGATCGGACGGTGGCGTCACTAAATCGGTCATCGATTTTAACACGATCGGTTGCCACGTTGGTAGCAAAACTTCGAGCGAGGATACACCGCTGGGTAGCTCGTCCACAACCGCCAATAAGTCGCAGGGTCACTGCGGCGAGTTCGACGAGGTGGAAGTACAGAAGCGTCCGGTGATACGCGACGACGAAACCAAATCGGAAATGGACGACGTGATATCACCAATGGAAGCGCGGCGATACGTTTGCGAGTGTAAAGTCTCGGATATGAGCGCCGAATCGGTCATATGGCTGTCTCATCGTTTAGGACCCGTTCTAACGGCTCGACACTTGTCCCGCAATCTCTTGCGCATGCTGACTCTCTGTTACGTTGGGAGATCGAATCTATCGGTCTACGACGGCGATGAGATCGAATGGAACGACGGTAGTCTTGCCGGCGATCGCAACGCGGTCAAAGTTCTCGAGTGCCTCATCGCGATTGCCGGCCTCTACGGCGAGCAGATTATATTGCTTCAATATTTGGCTCATATGACCGAACTCTTGACTCTGTGCAAACGGAAACTAACTCCCAATCTTGAGGGCGGTCTTGTCTCGTCCCTGGCACTGCTGGTCCACATAACACGCTGCCTGAGCGATTCCTTCCTGATGGAGGCTCTCCAAGAAACGATCGTCAAGTCCATACTTCATCCCACTGTCCGGGTACTCTCGACAACCAGATACACTTTTCCAAATGGCGCGGTGGCTCGATCCGCTCTCGCGGAAAAGTATCTGGACGCGATATTCACTCTGAGCTCTAGACTCGGTGGACCCATGACGAAAACCCACCTTGCTGTACCGATCCAACGTTTCTTCTTGGCCTTTGACAAATCTTTCGCCACGAGCAGGAACGATGAGAATGTAGGGGGACTCCCGGCGAGCGATCCAACCAAATGTGACAATCGCCGCAGTGACATCAGCGAGGACGAGCTTTCCAGGCCTGACGATTGGACTCTGATCGACACATCCACCGCTCATCTCTTCCCTGGCGTTAACAGCGAGCTTGCCGTCTCCTATTCGCCACCTATCATGGAAACAGACGATCTCGGTAACACTTCCAGGAACAAAGCTTTCGAAGAGCTTCGAGAGGTATTTACCAAGTGTTTCGCTCATCGGGCCTATCTTCTCTTCTATCGCCACGTGGACGAGGACACAATGGAGGAAATACTGAAGAATCATCGGCTCGTAAGGGACTTGTGCCACGAATACGAGAAAGAAATGAAATTGAACGAGGAGTCTAGCAATCGCATTGAGGAACGTTCGACTCGTGAACGAGAACCGGAAGAAACGCCGGAAAGCTTCAACAAGACCGTCGGAAGTTTCGGCAATATTTCCGTCGTGGGAAACAGAATAGAAGTTCAAACGGAAATAGCTACGTTGAGATCCCAGGGAACTGGGGAAACGGAGGAAAAAGCGTCGAGTCGCGACAGTAACGCGACGGCTTCTTCCAACGGACGGCAACTCCGTGGCAATTGGTTGGCTTATTGGGAACACGAGATCGGAAGGCCCGACAAAGACACCGACTTCAACCTGAAACAGATCAAGCTCCAAAGCTTCGTCGGGCACACCAACAGCGTCAGATGTATATATAGCCTGGACAATGAAAATAGCTTCATGAGCGGAGCTCGTGACAAGACCGTCAAGCTATGGAGTTTGAGAAGCCAAGGCGACGGAAACACTTCCTCGTCTTGCCAGTACACTTATACCGGTCACAAAAAATCTATTCTAGCCTTGACTTTCCTAGAGTCCCTCCGTTACGCCGTCACTTGCGACAGCACCGTACACTGTTGGGATCCGTTTATGGGCTCCCTCCTTGGATGTCCCGAAAGCTCCAGACCAGCCCCTGTCAATACGTTGGCTGCCGGTCCGGCACCTTCGACCAACCTCCTTGTCGCTACCACGGACATAACCCTCAGAGTGATCGACTGTCGCAGTTTTAGGTACGTCAACGAAATGAAAGTGTCGATGAATCCTACCGGTTTGATACGGTGCATCGCCATCGCACCGAGCGGCTATTGGGTAGCCTTGGGACAAGCCTCCGGTTTCCTAACGATTCTCGATATCCGTACTGGCCTCATTGTCGCCTCGTGGAAAGGCCACGAGTGCGAAATATTGCAACTCGAAGCTGTCAACGAAACGACCATAGTGAGCTCTTCCCTCGATCAAACGATCGCTGTTTGGAGCGCCATTGATGGAAAATTGAAGTTTCACTTGAAGGGAGCGTCGGAGCCGGTTCACTGTATGACTGTTTACGAACAGCAACTCGTCTCGGCTACCACCGCCAATAGAATCGGCGTCTACACAGCCGTCGATGCCAACGCCTCTTTCTCCTCGTCTAAACTACGCTCGGACGCTTTCAAAGGTGTCATCACTGCTATGACTGTATTACCACTCAACAGGCTACTCATATTGGGAGCCGATAACGGTGGAATCACTTTGCTGTGCTGATCTCTATCATTGAGGCTATGTGAATATTTCTTATTTTACGTATCGTCTCTTACTCGAAGCATCCGTAGTGGATGGAGTCAATGTAGAAATATCGTTTTTTTACGGTTAATAATGTAAATTAATAAAGCCACGAGATGGAAAGGAACGTCGTAATTGGGGTCATGTGGTTTTACAGCCTTGTAATTCCATAAGAGACTATTCATTTTTTTTGTCAAGTTATAAGTGAACTTCTGACATCAGTGACCAAAACATATATTTGGACATGTATCGACGAATGTTAGAAATAATTTTCGAAAACGATCGGGTACTTAGGGAATTCGATGTAGGATAAATGATCCAACTACGGTTGTTGAAATTGTACATAAAGACGATTTTTATTTTTAAATACTTCTTGGACACCGATACTTTTGTTTGCGTGTGTGAGTATTTGTGTGTAATTCGTTTGTCTCTTCACGTCTAAATACGTATTCTTTCCTAATTTAATTATCTCTCACGCTCTTTCGTTCTCTCTCTCGCTCGCTCGTTCTCTCTCTCTCTCTTTCACTCATGTACGTGTATTTATTTTACCGTGTTAATGTAAGTCTGGTTAGGCGTTTATATCAATCGTCAAATCATCAATGTTCGTAAAATCACCGTATAGGCGCTATATGCGTTCGTTTATTCTCGGCATTGTTTCATTTACTTAGTTTCCCGCTTTTTCGTCTCGCAATGAGAGTCGAAATCCTCCGGATTCATTTTCGTTTAGCTTTTTGGAAAAAAATGGTAGCGTGGAACGGCAGGATGGCCGTCGTAGATTCTTTCGTATCACTCGTTTCTTCGTTTCGCTCATTCCGTGCGGATTACTACGCAACATGCAAGCTGTCCTCGCGGAGGGAAGAACGTTAAAACGTCCTTCGTCAATGACGAAAAGACGAAGGCCGGAAAATAATGATTATTCGCTATACGAAAAAAATAATATTATAGGAAGTATTTAATTTAACAAGTAAATTAATAATATCTGCAGAATAAATATGTCACAATGATCAACGAAGATTACTGACAAATGGCTTATTAATGCGACATCCGTTCCTCCGAGATTAACGCGTGTACTTTTTCCTGTTTTTAAGGACGAGCGCAAGATCGTCATAACCTCGAACATTTTCCAACCCAGTTTTCTCGTAGACGGTTAGGTTTCGTCTTCTTTTTTTTAAGGAAAAACCGAGCATCAGGCTCTGCGGAGTTAATCAACGGCAGAGTCCGATGGTTTCATTTTACCCTAAGAATTAATTTATCTTTGAGAAATTTCGGTTTAAAAATGTCAGCTATTTTTCTCACACTGTGTCACCTCGTACAGTTTCTATTTCGTCTTAAGTTCTACGAGACTATGCGACTTTGTTCAGTTTGGGTACAAAATTTCACGGACTTGCGGCTTCGAGTCATTTTTCTCTCCCTCCCTCCTCCCATCGTGTTCACACATTTTTCATACTAAAAAAAAACACCATTTCGCTCTCTCTCTCGCGATCTGTCGTTCTCGTCGTGAATGTTCAACCGACGAGTCGAGTTTCCTCCCTGTTACGCTTTTGATTGTGATCTCATTTCTTTTTCTCGTTTCGAGTGATGTATTTTGTTCGAAAAAAATGAGAATGTATTTTGAAAAATCGTACACGACACCCGACGAGTAGGGACGCGCAAGTAGCTTCATCTGTGCAAGAACAACCCGGGCATACTTTTTTTACTCACGCTTCTTCGATTCTCGGTTTTCTATTTTCTTCACTTCGTAGGCTTTGTTCGATTTTCATTCTTTTTTCCTCTTTCGTTTTTGTTTATTATAAGTTAAATGCGGACGTCACGTTCGACCGAGCGGCGCTCGAAGAAGAAGACGAAGAAGTAAAACGCGTTTTGACGACGTTTACACGCATGCGCTCTTTCTCTCTGTCTCTCTCTCTCTCACACGCACACACGTACACATATTCACGGTAACCTTTCTCCCGAATTTCTTTTTTTTACTCAAAACGATCATACGACACTCTTCACTCAACGGCAGAAACGCCTCGACGAATATTTCATTAATTAATTTATCAATTATACTACCATATATATAAATATATATATATACATATATATGTACATACATCGTGTATCTCATCTAATAGCCTTCCGTTCGTGATCATAGAAGGGAACCAATTCCCCGCCGAAATGAATTTGTAAACATCTCTAACAAAAATTCCTCGTTATATTCATGAGTGAAATTGGTGAGTAAACACTGAGTTGTGTCGAAAAATAACCATGGCTGAGCAATGTTAACCGCTCAAAAGTAAATTAAACGCGTTTCCCGTTTTGCATTGAAAAAAAAAACAGAAAAAAATGTTTTCCCTGGAAGAAAACGTTTCGCTCACGAACGAAATTTTATATAAATAAGATTCACTCTTCGTGGGTATATATATATATATATAAATATATAAATATATATATAGTAATATACAGATGGATAGCTTCGAATACACACGTCGGCCGAACTTAAGCAACAATATATACACATTAAAAAGCTTTTTTTACGATTACCATTATTATTCTTATTATTATTAATATTAATATTATTATTATTTTGAGAATTCTTTTCGCACAGGGGGACGGGTAACGAGAGAATATTTAAAACGGAGGATTCAATAAATTATCAATTTTCTCCTATCAGAAAGTGCGGTTGGCGACGCCATCTCGATTTCTTTGTGCTTGCTCGAATTGACAATTTGTCCGTTCGCGGCAACGATTATCTTTTTTTCTCCATATTCATTTTTTTTAGGGGTATCGCAAACTCTCATCAGAGGACACGCCCGATTAAGATTGATACGCGTCATTGTCGTTTTTTCGCATTCCCATACCAGGACGATTGAAAAAGGTTTGTTTGGACCGTCAAGAATCGTGATCCGTAGAACGATATTGGAGGTTATGGCTGATGAATTTTTTTTCGGTTCGCTCGGGTGTTGGTATATCAAACACCGGAAGAGAGATGAACCGTTTTGTGGTTTGAACAAGTGACGGAATATTTATGTTTCTTTTGCTTCATTAGCACTTGTGCGTTTTGTTAATAGTCTACTCTTGGCAGTCTGAGAAAAGTGGATGCTTCTATCGAGGCAGGACGCGATGCAAATTATCGTGCAGACTTTTAGGACCCGAAGAAATTCATAACCTACAAATGAGCGACGACCAAAGATCACTTTCGCCGTCCTAGTATACAATGTTTAATTTTTTTCGAAACGTTGTCATACCCGACGCGCTTTCTCATTTCTCGTTCTCCGCGATGAAAAAACGACCGGAAATTAATTTTTTGTTCCGCCTCGAAACCTCTGGATGAGATAACAATAATTTAAAAAAAACCATTGCCGCGTACGAGACAAAAGTTTGCGTCGAAAAAGGCTCCGTGATTAAAGTATCTTTATCGCTATTATCAACATCATTATTATCATTACATTTAGGAGGATACCTCAACGCTTTTCGTTAGTCTCATCGTCGTCTTTTTTCTTTCTTGTGTTTCCTTGTTTTTCTTTTGTCTTACTTTTTTTGTTCGTTTCGGCGAAATAATATATATATATATGTGTGTGTGTGTTTATATATATATGTATATATATATATATATATATATATATTACGTCTCTCGTTCTCGCATCTCGATATTTGGGCTACACAAATGTCACGTACGAATGTATAAAACCTCGTTATGGCTAAACGGTAAAGGTCGGAGGGAGGGGAATTTTGAGCGATCGAGGCAAAATTACTCTCCCGAAATAATTCTTTCTAGCTCCTTCCGTCTATCCGGATTCCCTGCTTTAAACTGTTTTTTTTTCTTTTTGTGTCTTCGTTTTATTCCTGATCAGAGAAAACTTTCGACTCCGTCGTGTCCATCGTTCTCTCAATAAATATTTAATATGACACATTGCGAAGCTCTGCAGGAGCGTCTCGAAAGCGCGTTCCTCTCTACTCTACTTTTCTCTGTTTCTCATTTTTTTCTGTTTTTTTTACTTTTCTTTTTCGTCGCTCGATTCGAGGATTCTCGAATCGAAAGACGAATTGGGGTTATCCCCGAAAGCGTATCGAAGCGGATTTTCGTGTGTACCTTTCCGTATGGCGGCTCGTCACGAAAAAATAAAAATAAAAACTATTGCTTGGTTCGTGTGGATACAGTATTTTTCTTCGAGTTTTTTTTTTCAACATCCCTAGAGAAAACTCCGTGGACGTTGTTTCTGAGGCTGAGCAAAGTCTCGCTACGGTGGAGCCTTTTGGCACTCTTATTCAGTCCCTTCTCTAACCCCGTGACAATAGCTCGATACATCGATAAAAATTATGCTAACGTCGGAACTTTAGCAGCCTTAAAGAATCGTGGCCGTTTTTATATCGTCGTGAAATGACTTTTGCTACAAAAATTTGTTTCTTCTTTTCTTTTTTTCTCAGCTTTGGCCTCGTTGTCGTTACGTCTCGTTTTGAATTCATACGGTTTTTTTTTTTCATTCTATTTTGCTAACGTTTTAATTTTACGGAATTTATCTATTTTTCTTCAACGTTAAACGAAGATAAAAGTGGGTTCGTTTTTTCAATACTTATCGACCGAGCTCTCAAAGTCTAATTTATCTCAGGAAAAAATATGAACGATCGGTTTTTTCAATTGAATCATATTTCTAACGAGTTTGGGTTAGAAAAAAACGAAGCTGCGGGAGAGCGCGCAAACGTTTCACCACTTTCGCACATTATTTCGTCACACTGAATGTTTACGGTGTATGGCACGCATCTTGTAGAGAGAACCTGGTATTTGTTAGAGAGACCAACGTTTCCGTTAATTACGATCGCGAAGAAACGGACCCTACGAAAGGAAAACTCGAGTGGAAAAAAATGTTGATAAGAATGCAATAGAAAAAGAAGTTCTTTAGTTGTGCAACGTCGATGAATTAAATCCAAAAAGTAACGAATTTACGCAAAATGACTCGAGGATAAATCTCGATTGAATTCACTATTAAGACGGAATACTTATCCCTTTTTCGTTCACGTAATTCTCTCATTAAGGACACGTAGAAGATCGACATAACCTCACAAATGTTTGTAATCACTTTTCTCGGCGGCGGTCAAGTTTGCAATGAATAATCGAGCATCGGTCTCTGTAGAATTCATAAATGCAAAAGTTTACGCATCGATATTACGATTAAAACGTTTGTTTGGGTTTGTTTAAAAGTGTCATCTCCTGTGTGCCCTTAATTATTCATTGCATGATTATCGATAACTCTAACCGCAGAATGGCATGAATGATTGGTCAATCATAAAATATTACGTTTCTCCTCTGTCGCGAATCTTGTTCAGAAATTTCCTATAATCGTATCATTAACGAAGAATGAGTTCAATCGTAACCACCGGAATCCTCAAATTCGTTCGGTACCGCTAAAAATCGTAATATTTAAAATCCGAGTAAATCGTTTTGTTCGAAGTTGGAACAATATCCTAAATAAAACTGTTTCGATTTTGGCAATCGCCTTTAAAATATTGGATGTAAAATATAATATTTTTTTTCTATTCCGTACTTCCGATCCTAATTTGTTCGTGTTGAATTTGTTGCTAGAGACTTTTGTTAGTTTACGTTAGAAATAAATGTAGAGAATTGAGAACGACAGAAGACAAAAATAAAGCTACTATGATTTTCTGGATCGCGCTTACTTGCTAAAATTTTGCCAATATTTGCATATCAATAATAAATAGATTGTTTTACCCGATACATCCAATATGACACATTTATACGATATCCCCTCTCCGTCTTTCTCTCACGTTTCTCTCTTACTCTCCCTCCTCTATGACACATATGGATTGACTCTTCGTTATACCATTGACACGAAAAAATCGTATTTCCAAAACTTCATAAACGAAGTAAAAAAAAATGAAGGAAGAATATCCATCGCTCTTGACTCCGATCGGTCGTAAAAAATTCATGGATACGGAAACAACTTGGCGTTTCGTTGGGTTAGCGATTTGCCCTTTGCTCTCTTACGAGTACTTTTACGTTCTGAACCATTATGATAAATGGGAGGGGCCAAGCACTATGTATGATCGCTACCTAACAGCTATCGAGAAATGTCCGCTTGCTTCTCCTCTTTCATTCCTCGTAAAAGTAAGCTTTTCCGTTTCTCTCCCAAGCTTCGAATATTCGGATTGGAAAAAGATCCGACGTTCTCTTCTTCGTGTTATTTGCACACTGGTAAAGCTGTCCCAGTCCGGAAAAAAGATAAATTCAGGACGCAACACACGCAGCGAGGAAACGTTCTCATTTTTGTCTTCCTTCCTCCCCTCGATTCGTCCTCGACTAAACCATGACGATTGCTTCCTTATCGCAGAAGAGGAATGGATATTGGTCTATCATTGTTTGCACTACGTCTTCGAGGTAAGGCCTCATTGCCTCGAACCTTCCGAGATCGTTGAACTCTATTGGTAACAGCGTTGGCCACCAACAAATCGCCAAATTCTTGCTGTCCATACTGTTCAACTTGCAATTCTCGGCGACTCTGGAAAGTATGAGAAATGTCAATTGGCTATTGGCCGATTTGTATTTGTATGTTCGATTGGGTTTGTTTGTTTTTGAGCTTCCTGAGGATATTTTATCGTATGATATTTTGTCGTGTGATGAAGCGACGTGGAACCGGCAATTCGTACTTGGAATTTCTCAAAGATTCACTTATTTTTGTTTTTTGTATGTCTCCGGAGAGAAGAATACTCACTTGACGAAATGTTGAAAGATGAATTTGAGAACGTCGAAGTTGACTGGGTTAAGTTTGTTGAGCATGAGACGTAGAGCGAGTAATCTGCAGCTTCGATCTTCCATATTCATACAAGTCGCGGACATGGGTTTGCTGATACCGCGAGCACCTAGCGACCGAACGAAAATGATCCTTGTAATATTGACTTATGAACAATGTCAATATTTCCCGTAATTATGTACGCGATGAAAAATCATACGAGAATAATTCATTTCCAAAAAGTCGTGAATAGTATACCCGATATGTCTTCAAGCTCGGACATCCGCTCCTTGTCGATCAGGGGTGGCAGCCTCTTGGAGAAAAAGTCTTTTAACGCCGTTGCTACAGCGTTGACCGGAATGTCCAATGAGTGTATATCGACATTGCCATCTGCATTGGACATTACAGATTTACGATACTCAATAGTAAATCGTTCGAAAACATTGGAAACGAAATTTGGTTTTCTCATTTTGACAAATGTTTCTTTTTTTTATCATACCTTCTTCAAATTTTTGAAAGAGCAATTCTACGTGCGCTCGATTTCCAGGGACCCTGTAAATGCCCTCAGAATCGAGACCCTCGTCCTCGATGAAGCGTACGCACTTTTCAAGGAAGAGGGGTATCCGATTAGTGTCGCTCTGAGCAAAATCTTCGATCAACGACTGTTGCGTTTGTCCCGAGATCGTTCCACCGCTACCGCCTTTCGTCTGTTTTATTTTTTCTTGCTTCTTTTTTTCACGTTCCTTCTCCTTTTCCGCGTGTTTCTTAAGTTTCTCCTCTTTCTGCCTGCGTTTCTCCAGCTTCTCGTCCTCCTTCGCCTTCTGCTTGTCCTTCTTCCTGGACAGCTTGTCCAAGTCCTTCCCCTTCGTCAGAATACCAAACTGCGAAATGACATATGAACTTTCGATTTTTCGCCATTTTGTCATTATTGACGTTTCAAAAGTCACCGATTCTATTTTACTTACGCTCGGTGAGTTTATCTCCCTTGGCGACGAGACGTCCAAACTCGACTCGTCATCTGGAATATTACCGAATATATTGTCACCCCTCTGCTTGGCTATAAGAGAAGATTGGCAAATTTGATCAAATTTTATCAAATCGCATCGAGCATGCGACAAATTTTTTATTGCCCCTTATCAATCATAATACTCCGATAGACCTCGTCACTTTTTCAAGAAACTTTGAAAAAGATTATTCTTTACAACACTTTCGGCGAAACTCTTATATATTATTAATAATCATTAAAAATGATTTTCCCTCTGCAAATTCTCTGTCGTAACATCGAACGAAAAAAATCGATTAATATTCTACTCGAATTTTTATAACTTTATAACTGATAGAAAAGAAACGAGAAATTTCGATTTTTGTAAATTGAAAATGGAAGAAGTATCCTGCTACTCACAAGCGGCACTGAACATCTCCTGGGTCATGTGTTTAAGATTGAAAGGATGCTGCAACGTTGCCGCCAAATGTTGCTGCTGGAGTGAATTCCCGAATCTCTTGCGCAAGCTAACCGCGGCGTGCTTGTTCTGTTTCGATCTTGATCTGGATGCGTGTTCCGGCTCGCTTGATTCTGAGCTGTCCGGCGTTTCGCTCGAAACTAAAAAGTAACGAACTACCATTGCAACACGGACAAAAGTTCATCAAACCGTTAAGACGGATCAGAGAGAGAACGATGCAAAGGGCTTTCGAAAGGAATCTACTTCACGAAGTTCGTGCAAAAATATAAGGCGACGAAGGGGAAAAAAGATATCGATCAATGAATGATGTTTTTATTTGGGTTTGTTGAATAAATAATTTTTTGTTATGAATACATTTTGCGAGACAATTAAAACGGGCCCTATAAAATATATCGATGAATAAATAATTATTTTGTTTGGGTTTCTTGGGTTTGCCGAATAAATAATTTTTTTTCAGGTAAAATAGAAAACAAAATTCACCTTGTTAATTGAACAAACCTCTTGGAACCGAATTATTTGAATTGCAGGAAGACCTTCAGAATTCTTTCGGAAAGTGTTGGTTGGAAAAATTGGTTTTTCTCAGTCTATCAGGAGATTTATAATTTCGTCGAGAGGAAATATCCGAAAAAGTGACAATGCTGGAAAAAAAACGAAAATTCTTACCACGTTCGGAAAGATCGATCCGCCATGTTTTGTCCTCCTTGAGACTGTAATTTAGACCGACTATGCCATCCCCGCTTCCCATGCTCGCCAATATCGGCACCTTTGGCGTCGCGACTGGTATCGCTGTGCGTTTTTTACGCGCGCGCTTGTGATTCGTCGGTTTTTTGTTCGATTTTCCTATCACGTCGGCCACCCTCTGCCTCTCCAGCGAACTCCATTCCGAGTCCGAGTCACTGTAAGCTGCAAAAATCAACAGACCCGCGAAAGCTTCGATCAATCATGAGGCAGTAACACGACAACGCGAAAAAAGTCTCTCGCAACGTCTAACAAGTCTGCATCGATCAACATTCCTTTTTTACACCGAAATTTGTTAAAAAATAATATAACACATTTTCTGCGATGAAAAAGGTGACAAATCAATTAATGCAATTTTTTTCGTGAATTAAAAAAAAGTCGTTATAAACAAAGAAGAAAATTGTTTTACCTATCTTCCTTTTTTTGCACATAAAAAAAAAACAGAAACAAAAGTTCGGCGATTTTCAATATGAACTAAATAAAAAAATTGTCGTACTGAATAAAAAATGTATAAGAGGGCCCCACTTTGAAGAAAAATTAATTTTCTCGATGTACAGATTTGGTTGACCATGCAGAAGTATTTTTTCGGTGCAGTTGTTTTTTTTCGTTCGTTCAGTCGTTTTTCATTTATACAAGTTCGCACTTTCATACACACGTGAAAAGCGAAAAAATAGAAAAAATATTAGATGACAACGAAATATCGATACACTTGCGAAGTGCCTCAACGATAATTCGACGACGCAAGATGAGCCAGAGATCGAAGTTACGATGCTGGGCCGAGAAATTCGAAAACCGGCCTGATATCTCGGGTGGAACTTTTAACCCTTTAACAATATTCACTTGTCTACGAAAAACGAAAATCTAATGATTTTCTCAGTTGCGCGTATTCCACGTGAAAAACAAACAATAAATTACGAAGATTCGTACTGTCTTAATAAAACACCAAACATAGACGAGTATCAGTTCCGTGCAAAATAGAAACATCGAGATTACATCACATTTATTTCGTATGAACCAATGATAATTGTAAGGTAGTGGGAAACTTACCTTCCCACTGATCGTCAAAGGGTTAATTATCCTCCTAAAATGAAAATCTAATTTTTCGATTACGTTCGAGAAAAAAGAAAACAAAATTTACTAATTTTCCAACGACACCTTTTTTTCCCACAGTCAACTTTGGAATTGAAATAGATCAATAAAAAATTGAGTGATGAAATAAAATAAAATAAAAATGTTCAATAAAATTGAAAATAAAAATTAGAAATAAATATAAGCGAAGAAACTAACGAACAAACGAGAATTGCGTTCACATCGCAATAACAAAAATTTGAAGATACCATCGAAAAGGACATTGTTCCAAAATTGTCTAAATGTCAAGGTTATCCCGTTTTTTCATGAAGTTCATAAAAAATATATTTCCCAGACAATTTCACAGTACTTAGGGCTGCGACGTAACGAAATAAACTAAGAACAATAAAATTGTGTGATAAAATATAGCAATCGAAAAATTAGATTTTTGGCCATTTCTCCGCCGGCTAAAATGAAACGCCTGAACTTACACGGCTGTCCCTTCTCGCGTCTGTGACGCAACTTGGACTTGTTGTTAGCGATCGAATCCTGTACAAGCGCGTAAGCGTATTCGCCGTCGTAACCGGAGTAAAGATTTGTCACGACGTCCTTCGGGTGCGCGTACTCGGAGCCGAGATCAACGAGCTCCGGTATCGCGAGTGGGGCGTGTCCGAGGCTCATCTTCGACGCGTGCTCGTCCTTTTCACCGATAGTCATTCGCGCTATCGCATCCGTTACGTTCGAGAAATCTTTAAGATTTATTTTACCCGGTTGCTTGAGGGTCTGACTGTTTCCTTTTGGTCTCGGCTTCGTCTGCGATATATGTCGTCTGCCAGTTGTAAATGCCCGGTGGGAATAACTGTTCGTCACCCCGTCTTGATGCATAAACGTGTCCTTGACCCAACCTTCGAAATTAAAAAAACAACGTCACCATTTTCTCTTTTAAATATCCACCTTCGAAAAAAAAATAAATAAATAAATTTAAAGATCTATAACGCGAGTTTGAGTTTGTTTGGGTTAAGCAGATAAGTCTGAATTACCGGACAACTTGTTGGCGAGATCGCCTCCCTTGAGCAATTCGCGTTCCCTCTCCTCGCGATGAAAATCGACTTGGCTGTAAATATCGCTGTCGTCACTGGGCGTAGCTCTGTTGTCAACGAATTGCTCGTTCAAGCCGGTCTCACCGAGGTCCCCATCGGGGGTCAGTTGCTCGTACGATTCGGAACCGCTCCTAAAAGTTACAGACATACTACTTCGCGTTAGATTTGTACGCTCTCGCGGACTCGATTCGGCGATAAAACCATTCACCGTTCGTCACTTCTTGGAGTAACGCGGCTTATCACTTTGATCGTTAAGTTAAAATATCTTACCCATCATCCGGCGTTTGAAGGTGGTAGCTTTCGTGACGCGGCGGTGGCATCGGATGCAACGCCGAATACTCCAGTGTACCCTCACCGCTGTCGTTCAAGTTGCCAGGTTCTTCCATGTTGAAGGCTTGCTCGATTTCCGGCTTTTTCTCCCATACTTCTTTGAAGAATGGAGTATAAAAGGCGGCTGAAAAGAATTATCAACCGGATTAGTATCAACTTTTTCTTCGAGCGTTTATTTGGGTTTCTCAATTTTATCTTCATGCTTGGCGAATTTTGTCACGAAATTTTGTCACCAGTCAGGATTAAACTCACTTTTCTGTTGGCAACTCGAGGCAGATGTCATGAAATGCGCCTGCAGCCTATCCGCAGTCGCGTTCCCTTCCGTTATGAGCAAATGACTCAGTTCGCTATTGAAAAACGCATTGGCTCCCCCTGTGTCAGTCACTGCCATTATTTGTATAGGCAGATTTGGAATGTTCATCGAAAATGCGCTGAAAAAACGAAACGAAAATAGTTTCAAATGGTAATCGATGTAAATTATTTGTTTCGCGATTTAATCACTATATTATAAACCCAAAAAAACAGCTTGTGAAACTCACTTGAGGGTGGCTAGAGAGGCTTTTCTCTTCGTGGAATAAACGAGAATGAAACCGTGAACAAGCTCCTCCCTGAACGCATTGGCTCCGTGAAAACTTGATATTATAACCTCCACTCGACGCTTCGATTCACCCAAAAACGTTTCCAGCACGATTGATTTTTCACCGCTCAAAAAGCAACATTGATGACTCAACAGCGGACCGAGAACGTTTTCGACCGAATACGGATCGCCGCAGAACATACACATTATTATCCTGGAAGCGAAAATCCAAAGATTCGTTGATGAGTTAAGATTACTCGATTAATGAGATTAATTAATTAATTACATTATTTGAGAATCATCACCTAATATCCGGTTCCAGACTCCACTCCATGACGCTCTGATAAATATTGAGAAAACCAGCGCGATGATTGATAGACTGTATGAGTTGTTGAAGAGCGTCCTTCACCAAGGGGGTTGGGAATCGCTTGTCCTGTTCCAAATCTTCGATACAAACGTCGATAAACGGACACTGCAAGCTGTCCGCCAAACTCTGTCCTTCCTCCCTCAGTCTTGTTGCTTCTATCTCGTCGATGTTCGCTTCTGGTACGAACATGATGACGATCGGCAAACCTTGGAAGGGCAATCGATCCTCTTGCTCCAAATTGGACAACAATGTTTTTTCCAACGACGAGCGGATGTACTCGAAAGAGTCCTCGTTCGAGTAGATGCAGAAAGAGCCTGAAAATCCAATCAGGAGCTGATTCGTCTCGTTCGAAATAAACGAGAAGAAAAAGAATGCGAGCATGTGACTCACCATGAGGCATGAAGTCAGAAGTTGTAAATGAATTATGAGGTAAACCAACGTCACCGTCGATAACTCGATAACCCAGAGTGTAAAGCTGACAATCAATCTCGACCTCGTCATCCTCCGTTTGGGTTTTGATTTCACGAGCGAACTCGCTACCGAGACCGTTGCTGCCGAGTATAACGAGATTCAATTGATTGTTGTCGGATGTCAATTGCCACTGACTGCTGTGATTCCACGACGATGGTCTGAAAGTCAAAGATCGGAGGATAAAGCCACTCTTCAATTGGACCGTGACCCTTCTTGGCTCCGAGCGATCAAAATCTTGCAAGATCAATAGGAATTCTAACCTCCAAGTTAAATTTATTAAACTTCTTTACCCTTTCCAATCACAATTGAGAATTACACGTTTTAGCTTAGAAAATCGAACTCTGAGGAGACGTCTGAATTATGAATTCGGAACGACGTATTGCAGCTTTAAAATTCATTATTTAGGTTCTTTTATTATTTTAATTAATCGTTGAGAATTAATTAAAATTAATTAAAAATTGATCCACAAGGAGTTGAATAGTGTTGCAACAAAAAATTCAGGAAAATAATACTGGCTGCAAAATCAAGAAAATCGATTGTTTCACCTGTGAGCTTTCGTGCCCAATATTCGTTCAATAAGTGCATCCATGCAGTTCGGAAATGCTGGACAGTGTTCCCTGATGGGACAGTGAACGAAGCCAAGATGCTGAAAGAGCATCAATTTCCTATCTTGATCCAGTCTATCAAGGGCCTTGTACCTGCGGCATGCAAAAAATCAAGATTACTCGGTACTATTGCATTCAGTGGAGATTTTCGAAATTGCTAATATTGCAAATAATTCTAATATTCTGAAATTCCAGCTGACCTAAAATCGTCGAGCAACGCGTCTGTTATTTCTTTGATGTCGTCTTGAGTAATAGTGCCGGATGGGGCTATACTCTTGAAGTGGTAAAAGAGATCGGCGTGCTCCAAAAGCAATTCCTAAAAAAAAATTAATTATTACATCCGAATCGTAAAATTCATCTCTTCCTGAACTGGATTCTGATTGGCCCCTCGTTGGCAAATAAACCGAGTCCAACCTGAAAACTGTGCTTGGCCCTTTCGATAATTTCCTTCTGATGCTGATCGTAAATCTCCTGGCAATCGTGATGCGACAGAGCTTCGAAGCACTCGCGACCCATGAAGAGGACTCTAACTTCCGAGAGATGTTTCCCCGGTGTGACGTATCCGGTTTCCTCCAGTAATTGCTTGAACTGTTTCTTCCATCTGAAAAATCAATCATCCTATTGTTCTTCCCTCGCGTGTTCAGCCGTTATTAAATTTAAGCTTTCCCAATAGACCCAAGATTTTTTTTATATCGTGATTGAGAGGGGGTAACGAACCATTTGAAATGTCATAAGAATTAACAGCTCCCGGGGAACGAGGTGGAGATGTTTTCTAACGCGAAACCGCATCGGCTCGTATAACTACAAGACCGCAAACCACCGGATGAAATATCACGTTTCTTGTGTCATTTGTACTGCCCTCAAGAATTTACCAAGTTTTGCAACAGTGGACTACTCATCGATATGAAAATGTACAATCCGTGTACGGTTCGAAGTCAACCGCGTTCGTTCGATCGAAAAGTGTTCGAAAAAAGCTCAAAGGATTTCATTCAATTTCTCAATGATAAATTGATCGCCTCTCGGAACGAATTTATTATATTTACAATAATAATTATGATGATAATTATCTCGAGATTCGGTCAGAAAAATTTCCGGTCGAAATAAAAAATATTGGCTGTGTAAAATAATGTTTTCAACCCTGATAATTGTCAGACTCGAAAAATGATAATGATTATATCACAGAACAAAGGATTGATGATCAATAGAACGATTAAAACGAGCCGGACAATCGTCGACGACGGTAAAGTATTGAAATCTGACTAGCAATGAATTGGCTCATTTATTATTCCATTCGAAGCGAGGAGGCTTCGTAGCAAAGACAAATATAGCAGTTTTGCGTGAATCATCTTACGAGCCATATTTCCTCGACCGAATTGCGCAACAACCATATTTTTTTCTTCGAACATTCAAACAGTTGACGAAAAGTTAGTAAGCTAAAGTTTCATAATTTTCCAACTGTTTGAATGATCGGATTATCAATTATCGAATAATCAGCTGATCCAGCTTGTTCTATCTTTTAATGATCATGGCTGGATTTTTCATTCCTAATTAATCATCGTTTTGGAAGATTAATTACGCGGCGTCGATAATGATCGATCGATATTATTAATAGACTTCTCTCGGTCGTGTTACAAACACCCGATACCCGATAATGAAAGTATTGGAGTTTACGAGTCGGTCACGGTCAACGAATCTCTCCGTAAAACATTTTTCCTCGTTCCGTCTATTCGTTATTTTATTTATAGTCTACGAGTGGGATATGTGCAATATTTGATACTATAAATACCCGGACGTCCAATGGACATCCCATTTACGTGGGAAGATCATTTTCGAGGTCGGGAAAAAGACTGAAGAGAGAAAGACAGAGAGATAGATAGAGAGAGAGAGAGAGAGAGAGAGAGAAATAGAGGGAGAGCAAAAATTACATTACCTTTTTGGAAGTCTGCATTAAGAAACGCCACCAAAAACGAAGCGAAGCATTAGTTACAAATAGATGGAAGTTTTATGGTCGGTTCGAAACAAAAACGATTATCTTGTTACGCTATTTTTTAAAAAACCCAAACAAACCCAAACCTATCAACTGGAAAGTCGGTTCGAAGTATTAGTTTTGATAATTTCCCGGATGAATTATTATGACGCGAAAGTTGGAATCGTTGAAACGCGATGATATTTAATTCGACGATTTTTAATTTCTTCGTTTTATTGGACGCAATTTTCGTTCAGTTTCAACGATGCAAACTTCAACCTCACGAATCGTTACGGATCTCGTCAAAGTGAAATATTAATCCATTGAATTCAATGATAATTCCGATTTGTAATAACCGAGATATTTCGGAAAATCCAATAACCGAAGATGACCGATTAACGATTATCATTGGGACACTCACTCGAGACGTCTTTGCTCCTGTTGCAGCGCGTTTATATGATTCTTAAATACGGTTTCAGCCTCCGGCGTTTCGAGGACATCGTAGGGCACCTTCGTGCTATTGTTTTCACCGAAGTCATAGTCGATCCATGATATGTCCTCGGGACACTCGTAAAAGTGCTGGTGAAAGTCCGGATGTTCCTTTATGTACTGCTGGACGGTCGACCATTCTCTGATAACGGGAAAAGAAAATAATTCAGAGATGAATAATAAACTGGTGTTTCAAATTGATCAAAAACCAAACCCCAATCCGTTGAAAACCCAAACAAACCCAAACTTACTCGTTGATCAAGTTGGATATGTCCGGGCATATCTCATGGAGAATCTCCGGCAGCATGTCTAAATATCCCTGTATCTTCTTGGCCACTTGCTCGTCCTTGAGTTTTTTTATGTGTCGTCGAAACAATCTCTGCGTAGCATCGATGCCGAAGAGTTCGACGAAATTCGTGAATTCCTTGTGTTGGCCGAGTTTCTTGGAGGCTTGAGACCAAAGCGCGCGATAATCGGTTACGTGTATTCGAACGAGTCTCTGCAACGATTCCGTCGACATGTCCAGCAGTTCTTTGCGAGCTCTGGCAGCCTCTGCGAACGGCACGACTTTGCTGCGTAACTTCGTTTTGTCGATTGTCTGCGCGAGCAACATGAATGCCAAATCGATGTTTATGTTCTCGTGCGAAGAAGTTTCAACGATAAATATGGAATTTTTGTATTCCTTCCTCATCACGAGTTTCTCCGCTTCTTTGACGTACTGCTCGTTTGCGTCGTCGTTTTTCGTCGTCACCAACACAACCGGCTTCTTCGATTTCACCAGATTGTTCAGTATGTTCGCCACTATTTCAACTTGTTTCTCTATAGTGCGGTTCGGCACGACGCTCACGTCGAAAACGCACAGAAATCCGTCTATGTTCAGTTTACCGTCCGGTAATACCTTCTGCTCGTATTCCTTCTCTATACCCAATTGATTCTTGCAAATGTACATCAACTTCTCCGCGCTCGTTATCTTGGTAGCCGCGCATCTCTTCGCGTACGGCTCCATCTTTCCACCCTTGAACGGCTGGAAAGACGCGTCGTCTATGAACTCCGTATGCTCGATAACTTGAAATTGAAACTCGGTACCATCCTCCGCCACTTTCACCACCTCGCCCCAGTACAAAAAGTGATCATTGTTCACCACACGACCGCTGAAGTCCGACTGGAAAAATGTTGCAGCGATAGGTTAGCCATTGGAAAAACTGAATCTCTAATGCATCACTGGAAAGCAACTTAGTTTTATAAATTACTAAACGGAAATCTCTAAAAAAAATACGTAAAAACATTGAAGCTATTTTTGCAACAAAAATAAAACGAGAAAAATTTTCGACAGATCGAAAAGACCGAATGTTTTGTTGCTTTCCGACGATGCTAACTTCAACGTCATGTTTTAGAGGTTAAACCCTTGAAAATGAAAAAATAAACGTCGCTACAGGGAATTCCAATTGACGACTCCAACCCTCGGTTCGACAATCGCAGATTGAAGGTTAACTGGTGATTCAATATTTTTCAGTCACATATGATTTTAGTAATTCGATTAGTTTCGGCAATTATTTATAACAATTTTGCTGAGTTTCGGTATTTCTGAGTCGCTTTTACTTTCGTTAATGCTCAAAAGTCCGTAATACAACCCAAGCAAAAAAAAACCTACGACCCCAAAAATAATAACTTTGCTTACAATTAATTAATGACTAATGGAACAGTGATTCGTTTGGATTCTGGTATTTTTCAGTCGCGTATAATTTCACAAATACCCATAATTACTTAAACAAATCGTCAATTATTTTTTTCCATCGATCGCCATAATACAGAACCACGAAAGTTGAAAAAAGTGTACCTGTGACAATACGGAAATGTGATCAACGCTGTAATCATCCGATAGTGACCTCATGAATCTGTTGCACAGACATGATTTCCCAACGCCGACCTGGCCCTTGTCCTTCTCGATTCCGGACAGTCCAACAACCGCCACATTTATCGTCTTCAAATTATCGCTCTTTCGCGCCATGTTTAGGATCTCGTCGCACGACAGTTACGTACCAGCAGCCATGAAAATTTATTAGCGTACCCCCCCTCTCTCGGTCTTCTTCCGACCGTTCGCGAAAATCGGATGGAATCGAACGATTCTATAAGAGCAAAAAACTCGACCTCTAACGTTTTCGTTGATTTACAAAAATTATTTTATTCTTGTTATTATTATTATTATTTAATTTTTTTGCGCAAAAGAATTGTTTTTGGACGCTTTAAAAATTCGTAAAAATCCCCTTGGGCAACATTTTTGCCGTTACGGCGAGATACTTTTTTACTTTATTTTCCCTCGTCCCATTCTTGAGCATTTCCGAGCGTCGAACGTAGCTCGTACGAGACGATGTCACTTGCCCACGAGCACCACGTGAATCTTCGTTGCATTTGACGATTTCGCTATTTTTACTCTTTATCCGCGCGTTAAAATTTTTTCTTTTACTAAAATCTTTTTATTATTGTTTTTTTAATTGTTTTATTTTTTTATATTTATTATTACACTTCTGAGCAATGGCGATTTTTCATGGCACTGTACACTCGTGTACACGTATTTACGTTTTTATATACAAAAAGATCTGCAAAGAGAAACAACACGAATTCGTTAATCGCACTGCACCTTCTTTCAATGTTTATTGAAAATGAAAAAAAGAATTTCGGACGGGTTTATCGATCGGCACTGCACGTCGCGTGGAGCACAAAATTAAATGCCCTTGGGCAAAACCATTTTTGTAATTCGATAAATGTTCTCCCAAATATCAACGTTTCGACGGAAATTCGGTGAGATATTACGAATTGGATGTTTCGAATTGAAAAAAGGAGAGTAATATTTTTCGATAAACAAAGAACAATTAACATATTTCTTAAAAATATAATTTAATTTCTGGAATTTTTCGAAAATACAATTTTCTTGCATTTCGGAATTGAATTCAATTGATTTTCGAACGCAAGTTCAATTAGGACGTGAATAACAATTTTCACGTGTTTCGATTCGAACGCTCGTTCAATTCGAAATACAATTCAATTTTGTTTTCGATCTACAATTCAATTTCAAATTCCGTTCAATTAACGATTGACTTCACTTCTGTTGTATCCGAAATTCGATACGTCAGAAGTATTTACGTCACTTTTTTGCTCAAACCGAACTGTCAATCGCGTTTTTCTCAATTCAGAATTCAAACCAAACTCGACCGAAAAACTTCACTCTTATCACTTCGAATAATCGAGCTGAAAATTTTCATCGCTTCTTTTATCAAAATTCTTTAATCGAAGGTTCAATCAAAAACCCCTGGCTGACGTCGAAACGCGTGGGACACCCGTGGCGCAATACATTTCACGAACGCGTCGAGAACGCGAAAAAACGAGCCGCCGTAACGGAAAACGAACGCGAATTATTTTCATTCCGCGCGACGCGTGATCGATGAGGAGCGATAACACTTATTTTATTTTATTTTTTTCGGGATAGCAGCGCGGGAGTGGTCGTTTGACGAGCTTGATAAAACTCGGGGGAGACAAGCCTGAGAAAAAGAAAACGAAGTACGGTACCCGTCCACTAGAAGTGTCTCTGATAGAAAATCCACGAATGACAACTGCGCACGAGAAATACAGCGTGCATACTGTGCGACTCCCTTGTAACGCGTGCCATGTACGATTTCCACGAATTTCGGAAAATCGTCCCTACCCCCCCTCGGATATCCACCACTCCTCGCGACGCCTACGATTTTTGCTCGCCGTTGAAATTGGAAGACCGGATTGATCGATTTTTTGCCCGGGTTGAAGGCTTTTTTTCGATAATTGCTACGAAGGGCTCGAGGCGGTGGTGGGAAACGAAAAATGACGGAGCATGTTACCTCGCGTATGATGCTCCAACAGCCGAGGAGCTCGCAAAGAAAAGTGTTCGATATACATCTGTGTGTATAGATATACACACACACACACACACACACACACACACATATATATATATATATACAGTGCACGGGTACACGCGTACGAATTGTATATACGTATAAACCCCGTATGAACTATGTCTATAGTCTGACCTGTCTAGCACGCCAGCCGGCCGTCCACTTTCCTATTTCGTTAATGCAACTTGTAAAATCCAACAACTTCCGGTTAACCACGCACAGGCGAATCGACGCTCGACGCTCGATATCGAGGCAACGAATTATTCCTATCCCGATGGAATTATCAAACGTTTCGTCACGGAGAAACGTCGCGATTAAACGCGTGTAAATAACTTCACGTCAAATATCGAATACTACTCCGGAACGGAGCCATCTTGGTGGGTGGGCACACGGGGAATCATGTTTTTCTTTTGGTTAGTACAATATGGTATCCTTCCCCTCCTCCGGTCGCAGCGCTACTAAGTATTTGGGTACACGACCACCGCATTCGAAATGTCGCTTTACAGGGATTTTCGAAATATTCGAGATTGACATTTGATGGTGGAAAATGAGTACTTAGTAGGAGAGAACGAAGGATTATAAATATTGTATTATACAATGAAGATTTTTTAGATATCACAAAAGTAAAAACATTAAAGCCATCAAATTAGCCTTTTTTGTTAACGTATCACTATTGAACATTATTTTCGATTGAAACTTCGCGCTCATATTTTTCCATTCGGATGCAGCGCTCTTTCGGGAGCCCCGGAAGCTTTATTACTATTTTCATGAAATCGCGGTGTTGATGTTGTAAACATGAAGATGGATGATAATTGTACTTTTTGTAGGTTATCTTAAAACCGAGATTTCTCAGATGGCTCGTGTCTAACGTTCAGTAAAAAAATAATCAAGTTCTCCAGCTATGAATTCTGCTCGATTTTTGCTAAAAAAAAACTTAGCGGTCCGAGAGGAAGTTGGACTCGTAAATTTGTGAGGTTATGTATCGGATTCCTAAATAAGCGAGGTTATGTACCATCCCATGAATGACCATGGTAGACTTTGGACCTTGGCTCAACCAACCTCGAACTTCAAGACTTGATCATCTTTGCTGTTTCTTCTCGTTTTCGCTGACGTCACGCAGAAAAAATCTTTACCTTAATCAATTAGCAAAATGAACAGCCGAGCGTTCGTACCACTGGCGACCAGACTGGCGAAACGTAAGAATCGAACGAAAACACTCGTTTTCCAACTTTAAACAACGAAGCAATGGTGACCGGAAAAATATTAAATTTTTCAGAATTTCCTAAATTCAAACCGGCCAAATATTCCACTTCGATGACTGGGACGAGTTACGAGTCACTATTGGTGACCGTGCCAAAGGAATATGTCTATCACGTTGAACTGAATAGGCCTCAGAAAATGAATGCAATCACATCCGCAATGTGGAGGTAAATACGAGAGTGTGATCAATTCAGCCATAAAAATCATCCAGATTTTGAGTTTGTTTGGGTTTGTCATCAACATTTTGAGTCGTCATCCGTGTCACTTTTTCAGCGACTTTGGCAAGTGTTTCATGGACCTTGCGGAAAATCCTGGTTGCAGAGTTATCGTCTTATCAGGGGCTGGAAAGTTGTTCACTGCCGGGATAGACTTGAAGGACGCGATGATGCTGGGACAGAAAACTGCTGAGCACGATGATATCGCTAGAAAGTGTAAAGTTATCCATGCAGTCATCAAAAAGTATCAGGATGCTTTCACAGCCATGGAAAAAGTAATACTTCACTAAAAGCTCGTCGCTTTGATAATTTGACTAACCAATCGTTCTTTTATCAATAGTTGTAAAAATGAATCTCAAAAAAAAGATCGATGCGAAGATTTTTGTTCAACAAATGTTTTAAATACTTTCTAGTGTGAAAAACCAGTCATCGCTGCTATCCACGGTGCCTGCGTTGGTGCTGGTGTTGACATGACATCAGCCGCTGACATACGCTACTCCACCATGGATGCTTGGTTCCAGATAAAAGAAGTTGATTTAGGCATGGCTGCGGACGTTGGTACGTTGCAGCGGTTTCCAAAGATTGTGGGGTCCGACAGTCTAGCTCGAGAATTAGCCTACACCGGTCGAAAATTCTCAGCCCAAGAAGCTTTGAATTGTGGCTTCGTAAATCGGTTATTCGAGAATAAAGAGCAGTAAGAATTTTTCGTATCACGTTTTCCGTTGTAAAATATTGATCGATCCAGTGCAAGAGTTATATAGATAAACGCTTCGTAATGTTTACTCCAGGATCTCTCGATCATATTGATTCCAGTTATTCCAGAATTATCACATTTTGAGATTCCAGAAAAACTACGGGCTTAGTTAATCGAATTATTGATCCGCGTGACACTTTATTTCAGACTTTTGTCCGAGTCGATCGCCATTGCCGAAGAGATTGCGAAGAAGAGTCCTGTAGCTGTTCAAAGCACCAAGTTGAATCTGGTTTACTCTCGGGATCATACCGTACAGGAAGGCCTCGATCATATCGTAAGTAATCTTGATTTATTCTACCTAGAAAAAAAAACAATTTAAAAAATGTTAATCGCTGCTGCAGCGGAAGTTAAAAAAAATATTTTCTATTACTTCAACAGGCGCAGCGGAACCAGGCCATGTTGCAGAGCGAGGATTTTTTGAACGCAGCGGTAGCACTAGCAACGAAGGGAGACTCTCCAACATTTTCCAAGTTATAAGTCGCTTTGTAAGAAACGGAGTTATTATTTTTCCATTTTTCTAGAGAAAGATTCCAAAGTTGATTCTTGAAATTTGGAAATATTTATGACATTTGTTGAAAGTGATAAACATGATTTTTGTAACGATTTCAGCGTACTTTGTCGCGAACAGCATCATCGATCAAGTCAAATCTTGAAAGAATCCTCGCTTCTTGGGCTCTTGGGCCAATCGAGCAGCCTCCATTTTTTCCCAAATCATATAAACATTCTTTTCGTCAGGCAATTTTATCTGAAAGTATGGAAAAATGAGAAATAGGAAATTCTTGGTTGCTTCGCACTCACTATTAGGAGATTGATGTAGTGCTCGTAGTTGATCCTGTCGCTTTGCGCATCACAGGCTACAGACATCATCTCTTCGATTTCTTCTTCGGTGAAAGGTTCCCCAATTTCCATCATCGCTTTCGCTAGACTATCTCGGGTCACGTATCCACGATTCTCCGGATCTAAAAGCTGGAAAGCTTTTAACAGGTCCTCTGGTTCGGCGGGTTTGTATCTGGAAGCCAAGTTTTGGTGTCTTCAATTTATCAGCTAGCTTATTTTAACATTCGTTATCAATACTGCTATTATCAAAAATTGATTCTAATAGAATTGGCGATCTAGGAAATTTGGAAAAATTTCGAATTTTACTTCACTTTTGTTCGCATATCGCTTTTGACATGTACGCGACGAATCGTTCCTGCGTCACACAATTGTTCTCAACATCCTCGACCTGTACTTGAATTTCCTGCAATTCGGTTTCCGTTATAACGCAGCCTGCAATACATGTCTCCGGTAAGCATTCTGGCGATGACGTCCAGAGTTCGTTTGGGTTCATAATTCTAACCTCGATTCAATAGCTAATTATCCCGAGCTAATTAATTTCGATTCTGAAATAATCTTGAGGGTCTGTCCAATCGAAAATTTTCAGCTGATTACGAATATCATCGAATTTTTTTCGAAACTAGCGCACACAGCATAAAAAATCGTATTTTTAGAAGTTTTTATTGATTTTTTCATGAAAATTTTGGGTTTTCGGGGAAATAAATGGTATATTCGTGTTCAGGGGACAAAATTACATCGAAATAGGCTATTAAAAAAAATATTAAAAATCCAAAATTTTTTTCGATTTTTGGGCAAAATAAGTTTTTTCACTAAAACATCGGTAACTTTTTTTCCTTTAGGATTTGGCACTCCACTCTGTGCTTAATCTCTTCGGTATGATTTTCTCTTCAAAATGCTTTTTTAATCATTAAAATCCGACGATTTTCCGATTTTTGGCAGAATTTCAAAGTTGGACCATCGATTTTCGCAAATTTTTCCATACATACCCCTTTGCGTTTTTTTTAGCGATTTTTCAACTGGACTTTCCGGGAAAACTATAAGAGATATCGATAC
>JAPYZI010001468.1:0-32700 GCA_030523105.1 Ophioninae sp. A BG-2022a
AAAATCGCAAAAAAAGAGGCAAAGGGGTATGTATGGAAAAATTGGCAAAAATCGATGGTCCAACTTTAAAATTCTGCCAAAAATCGAAAAATCATCGGACATTAATGATTAAAAAAATATTTTGAAGGGAAAATCATAACGAAGAGATTGAGCAAAGACTGAAGTGCCAAATTCCAAAGAAAAAAAAGTTATCGATGATTAAGTAAAAAAACTTATTTTGCCCAAAAATCAAAAATTTTTTGGATTTTTAATATTTTTTTTATTAGTCTATTTTGATGTAACTTTGTCCCCTGAACACGAATATACCATTCATTTTCTCGAAAACCCAAAATTTCCATGAAAAAATTGAAAAAACATCTAAAATCACGATTTTTTTGCTGTGTGCACTGCTTTCGACGAAAATTCGTTGATATTCGTAATTAGCTGAAAATTTTCGATTAAATAAACACAAAATTTCACAAGGTCATAGGCTGAGCTTATATGCTATCGAGATTCAATGGGTGCGCTTGGAAAATGTTTTTGCCTAATTTCAATAATGGCTTTGGATTCATATTGATATCTCGTATAGTTTTCCCGGAAAGTATATACTACTTATATGTAAGTATCGGTTGACACGCGTACATATACGTGTGTGTTTTCGAAGCGACGAAGCTACGCGCGTTTTTTTTGTCCACGCTGCGCTCGTAACGAATCCACACGTACATAAACACACACGCGCCCTGCTCAGCGCTTGGCAATTGTCCTGTCACGATTCTTCGCCCGAAAAGTCGAGACATCGCGGCTGAATTCGCGTGCGGGGCGCGCCATCCGTCGGTAGTTACTCGCAGCGCAAAACGCCAAAATTGTCATTACCGACGTAACGAAGTGCTGCGTCGAAAGTTTCCAGCGCGTTTAAACAAAATAACCGAAAATTATTTTATTCCATGAAATTCAATCGATAGAATTCTCATTAAATTATATAATCGAAGTTTAATAAATAATACTCAAAATAAATAATAAAAAACAATTTTTAAAACGTTTAAAATGACACTTCGTTACGCATCATCTATTCTTCCCAACTCGAAAACTCATAACCCTCGATGTCTTCTGTTAAACGTCCTTGTCAGGCCATTCGCGAAGCTTTTATTTCTCGTCAACCTGAATTAAGCGGGAGAGCACTTTATGAGAGCCCCAATCGAGTTCCCTGTGTGTAATGGCAACTATTCTCTCCCCCTTCATCCCAATTCGCCAAACCAACGCTTTTTCTCTTGCTCTCTGTCTCTCGTGAGTGGGTACGTTAAAAGTGAGTTTTGCTGCAGAGTAAAATTCGCGACTCTGCACTCTCATACAGACGTTTATATCCACGCGAGGCTCTCAATGTCGAGGCAAAAACTCGCGTAATCGTTCCTTCGCATCATTTTTTTTCTATCTCCTTCTCATCGTTGAATTTTTTCACCGTTTGTTTTTTGTAACTGTTTGGAGCGACAAAAATGGCCGCCAAAATATCTGTTCTTTTCGTTGAAAATTCTGCAGACATTTTTATCGAAATATGTTGTAATGATGGCAAATTTATAATTCTACTGGAACAAATTTTAGTGTTTCGAAAATATTACAAAAATTTTACTTTAATTTTCAACTTTTACAAAATCTGTACGTCAAATTTCGTATATCCGGGTTTTTTTGGTTTTGTGGGATATTAAATATTCAGGCCATCGTGCATTTTACACAGAGGGCCGAAATAATAAAAGTGGGATGTAAAAAAGAGTACCTGAAAAATGCAGACTCGTTTGTCTTTCTCACTCTTCATCTCCCTCGCTCTCTCTCTCTCTCTCTTTCTCTCTCCCCGTTGCTGGATGCAGGAACCGTTGCAATAAATAGCCAAGAGGTTTTCGATGATTCAGCACGTTCCCGTGTACAACCGCACCGTTAGTGCGGAATTTTCTGTAAAATATTCGCCGATGGTTTATGCCCCGTTTCACCTCTCTCTGTCTGGATAGATGCACAAAAGTGAATTTGTGATCATCCCGATTGTATATCGATATTTACGTGTGTTTGTTATTTTCTCATTCAACGAACGAAGTATTTTGAAGTGTATATTACGCAGAAAAGCAATTATAAGACGACCGGATTTTTTTTGCAGAGATATTTTGCTGCTGAAAAAACTTGTTTCAGATTATGTAGTAAAAAGAAAAACACAATTTTTTTATCGCTTCGAAAAACAAATAACATTTTATTATTTCTTGGTAAAATTAACACCATTTTTGGTTTCTTCGAAAAAAAATTGATAAATGTAATTTCTACGTCACAGCAACTTTTTTTCGAGTATTTCTATGTCAGAATTGAATTATAATAATTTTTCTGAACTCGAAATGGAATTTTCGTGTTTTTCACAAAACGCTTTGTTTTTTTCGGCAAACACTTCTCGTTACCCGAATATGCTGTATTTTTTTTCGAAGAGGATTCGATGTCTCTTGAATATTTATTTTTTTCAGTATCAAAATCTAGGCACCGGGTACTCGAACATAGATATGGCTGCTTTGTCAATGTCACCCTGTATACGTATCGATGCAAACGCATTTAGTACGAGGTCCATTTATGAAGTTGACTCGATGTTCGAACGGGCTATCCTAAAATGAGCTTTCGAGTTTGCTGACGTAAATAAATAATGCCATTGAAACGAAGAACATATGAGTTTACAGTGCACAATTATTTGTGTATAAATATATGCACGTACATGCAATTACTTCTGAATAAAAAAAATCAGAAATTAATATCTAAAAAATTCAAAAATAATAACCAATTAAATATCAAAAGTAACTAGGAAAAATAAGTAGGCAGGAGCTGTAAAAACCTGAAAAGGGTGTACGAAGGAACAATGAAAAAAAATAACTATAAAAAAAAAAGAACATGTAAATAAAATATCATTGATGTTGGTGGATGGGCGGTTGTTTAATATGACTCCAGACGCAACAGAGTTTAGGTTAAATTGGAGGATAAAAACAATAATTTTTCCAAAATTTTAATAGAAAATATCATTTTTAGTAAACCATAAATGAATGATTATATAACGATTATGTAAGATAGATTTTCAGTGTCGACTGAAATCGGCTATACATCGAGTCCACAATACAATTTTTTTTTTTACTTTCGAGTTTTTGGCCATTCGATCGCTTGGTGATCGTAAATAAGCGAGTTGATTTTATATATATATATGTGTATATATATAAACATAAATGTGAGTGTGTGAGTGCGTGTTTGAACAACCCAGCTGCAATCAGGATCGAGCGGGCTGTTTGCGCAAGTGGCTCGTTCTCACGAACGAAATGCGCTCGTCGCGTTCATCGCCGGACGATATTGCAACGACCCAAGAGTGATCGTTGCAATTTTCGATATTCACAGGCTACCTCTCTCATTCGAAAACATTTTTTTTTCGATTTCGTATTTGTCAGGTGAAACGGCAATACATGAAGTAGTTAAAATTAAAAAAAAAAGAAAAAAAAACGATATAAAAAATAGACGATTGTGTTTTTTTATTCGATGAAAGGCGTACACGATCAGCGAAAACATATTTGAGAATTATACGTATTACGTGAATAAAGACGAGAAAAGAAAAGAAGAGAAAAGCTTCGAAAAGGATCAGCGAAGATGGGTGCTCGATTAATTTTAATTATTTTATGGAAAAACTTTCAGAAGCTATATTTATTATTTTATTTAAAAGTAACATAAATGAAAATTCCAAAATTATCTTAAAAAACATAAAAATATAGAAAAATTAATCAATCGTGGATTAAAGTTTTTGTAACAAACTTGTCTTCGAAACATACAAAAACAAAAATTCAAATAATTAAGGAATAAAATAAAGATGAAAATGTTTTTTATTCTTCAAAGAGAATCATCGAAGATTAGTGCTCGAATATTTCGAATTCTTTTCTGAAGACATTTTTATAAACTTTTTATTATATCACTCAAAAATAAAAAAAGAGGAGAACAAAAAATTAATTATTTATTGAATTAATATTCTGTTATAAAAGGTTGCTCGATTATTTTGACTTTTATTCTTGTCAGTACAAGAGTAAAAGTCAAAATAATCGAGGAATAAAAAATTGTTCCTTAATTATGGAACAAGAAAAAAAATTGGATTTATTCTATTATAAAAAAATAATTAAAATGAAAAATGAAAGGTCAGTGAAAATTTGGGAAAAACCGACTGTACCAAGTGGAACAATGGTTTTTCCAATATATATCTCTCTGATCGTTGGAGGCTGAGTACGAGAGAGGAAAAAATGGAAGAAGTCAAGCCAAATCAACGATACAGCGAATCCTGTAACGTAGGTCGTTTCGTTTCCGAAATAGAGGTGGATCGAAGCGTGAAAAAGCCCTCGAAATTGTTTAGGTTTGTTTGGGTGTGAAGGGAGGAAGGAGATTAAAAACTGATAGAGGGAGGTTGGGAGAGAGAGAGTCAGAGAAGGAGTGGTCGTGAGAGGGGAGGGGTAAAGAGAATCCAGTACAAATATGCTTTGATGTTTTTTCTCGCTTCCTCTTGTACAAGCAGCGCGTAAAATTTCCATCCGTTCTAAATACGAGAGCCTCGTAGACGAAAATCTCTCTCTCTCACTTTCCTCACTCTCCTCCGCTTCGCCAATGCACGATATCCTTTTTTTTTTTATTCAACATCCCTGCATCAGCAAATTCCTATGCTTTTTTTCCCCTCCCGAGTCCTTTCTGTGGCTGAAGCGAAGCGTGTTGTCCAACGAGGTCTCGAAGGGTTTGGGAGTGCGAGACTTGTTACGTAGGTCCCACCGAGGTGGATATTCTTCTGCATTCCCGTTGAATAATTGTCGAATTAGCATTACAAAAGAGCCACAAGGTTGTCGCATTTACAAGGGGGATAGAGGGAGAATAAAAGAGTGAGGAAGAGAGCGGGGGGGGGGGAGACAGATGATGATGATACAGTCTATTATGACCCAGAGTTACTTTCGAACAAGAATACACAATAATGACAAAATTAAACAAATTTAAAAAATAATCTGTACATTAAAAAAGAATTAAAAAACGAAGTACGATAATAATACTAACAAAGAAAACGTAGTGACAATAATCAATGATAATCAATAATAAATTTTAAATAATAATACTATGTAAATAATTATTTAAAAAAAGTAAAAATAATAAATGTATAGGAGAAAATAAATAATTATTAAAATAATGCAAAATATGTCATATCTGATTACGTTCAATTGAATTATTTATTTATTTCAATTTTATTTATTTCATTTCATGATATTTAGGAAATAATTTAATTTAGGAAACAAGTATTGAGAGAGAGAGAGAGAGGGACGAAGAATGAGATGTAAAACGTTAGAGAAAATATATATCTCGTGGCTTAAACTAGCTATGTATGACTCGGGTAGTTATTATCAATGCTGGCAGGGGGAGTAGGTAAGTTGCAGGAGCAAAATATCTATACAGCCGGAAACGTGAAACTCCGATGACAGTGCGCGCCGACGTCGCACCGGCGCCTTTACTTCTCTAATTAAGCTAGCGTGCGATGTCTACGAAACGAGAGAGCGAGGGAGACAGTAAGAAAAGGAGGGGGGGGGTGAGAGAGAGAGGGAGAGGGGACCAGAAATGAAACGTAAACGTCCTGGAGGCAAAACACATCTCTCTCTCTCTCTCTCTTTCCCTCTCTCTCCGTCATGAGAGGAATCACCGGTAGCCTAGAGGTTCTCTCGTCTCTTCGCAAACACTCCGCCGCCAGAGAGAATCTTCCTTTCACCTCTATGATTCGCACATACGTGTAAAAAAACTTTGAAGCCGTCGTATTTCTACGCAACGTTGACTATCAGCACCCCTGGCTGTTTCGAAGACGATCCTTGAAAATCTCTTCGTTAAATCGTTGAGATCGTACGAATGGTTGGCTTTGAGCTACGCTATGGTCCTTGAAGTGACCTTTGTAGAAATGTGATGC
The DNA here is from genome assembly GCA_030523105.1 of Ophioninae sp. A BG-2022a. Classification (NCBI taxonomy): domain Eukaryota; kingdom Metazoa; phylum Arthropoda; class Insecta; order Hymenoptera; family Ichneumonidae; species Ophioninae sp. A BG-2022a. The sequence continues at coordinate 5,948 of JAPYZI010001468.1, forward strand.
AACTACAGCTGAGAGTGATTTCGAGGACTTCGGGGATCGCCTGGTGTTGTATTCTAGGATTTGACTACTGCGAGCACCATCGCTACAACTCGGATGTCCTAGAAATCAACTTTGGCCACGAACAACATTTTCTAGTGCATCCTGGAACTCCGTCTTGGCCCTGTCAGTGATGACCCAACTATGCCAAGTCTGTACGAGTTTCCATCTTGCAACTGTAGTGAGACAACCGTAGCAAGATTACGCAGACTCGCTTGTGTTCATGCGCATAAATACTAATACTAAGCGAGTTTAGTGCTCATTTTGTTGCTCCCTAATTGGTACTTTCCCAACGCTCAACCGAGAGTCAATCCGCGGCTTCGTGAGTGCGCTACTGTACACTCCGTTTTCACGAAAATCTTTGATTCACGTTGAAAAATATTTTTACGTTTATACTCGGCGTTAATTTTCGGTCGTGGAAGAGAAATCGACAATTCTCGTAATCACGGGCAAATTTCTCAACCCATCATGATGAAAATAGTGGGAAATACAAAGTTAGCTCTTTCGATCCATTCTTCGAAAAATGATTCCAACCATAAAGATCGTTTGGTCGTTTTTCGAAAAATAGTCCTAACAGCGAGAATCGTTGGCCATTCTTTGAAAAATGGCCAACGGCAAAACCATTTAGCCATTTTTTGGGACCTTCCGCTGATATTCACAAAATGGTCCCAATGACGAGGATCATTCGAAGATTATATGAAATTTTCGGCCATTATTCAAAAAATGGTCCTGATGGCGAGGACCATTCGACCATTACTCAATAAATGGCCCCAATGGCGAGGACCATTTATCCAATCGAAGGAACAACACGTTGCAGAATTACTAACGATCCGACTGGGAATATCTGCGATAAATCGAGAGAAATTCTGAGCTCGTTCAATCCCGCTCCGTTTCCAGGAGCTAGGGTTTCCAGGATCGAAACGCGAAAAAAAAACAGCTTTTCGATTAAGCTTTTTTAGCATTCTATCGGATTGTATTTATATTCTCTTGATATGAATCTATTGTTCGTATATCACAAAACTATTGATTGCAATTATTTCCCTTGGGTATTCGATTTCAACGTTCGGCACGCCCAATTATGGCGCATATTGATACACCCCGAGACGTTCATTGAGCATGTAGAGGCTGGGAGAAACACTGATTGATTGACGTTATTAAATATCTAGGTAAATGAGTACGTATAGCTTAATGATTAGTGTAATCTTAAAATAGTGAATAATTAATAATTTTTCACATTAAAACTGCATTAAACATATAAATTGAATAAAATTTATCGGGAGAAAGATACGAATATTGAAATATCAATATTAATATTATTTTTTTATTTAAAAAAATTTAACTAGAATCCTGCCAAAAATACTTGGTTAAAAATCCAATTATTCTACCGAAGCGAAGAAATTTTGGATAGCGAAATCTGACAAATATTTAGTTACTCGAAAAGAATAAAATACAACTATTTATTCTTTAGACTAAATATTCCAGCTCATTGGAAAATTGCAGTTTTCTTTTTCAAGAAAAACCGAAATAATATATGAACAGAAATAGCAGAATAAAAAAAAAAGAAGCTAAAGCTGTTCTTTTCAAAGATTCAATCACCCGACGGATGATATCATTATTTTTTCAACTCCGGCACGTGATTTTGCGCAGTCCGAAAAATCGTAGAAAATCGGTGTTTTTCGAAATTACCAATCGGGTACATAAAAATTCGAAAAAATAAAAATAAAAAATCGAAATAAAGCTGGCTTTGTCCATTTCAATATTCTGTGTAGTAAAGTGGTTTATTAATTTTTTTAACGTAGTATGGAATTTTTTGTCCGCCTAAAAACCTAAAGGGTGCTTAATACTTTTGAGCAAGGCTCCATTTACCTTTTTTTCCTCTCTATATATATAGTATATGGACGAAAAAAAATATTTGTATATTTATGTGATATTTTGTATGCATTGGGTGTTTATCACGTATTCAAAAACATTCGATATTCTCAGGTTCCGTAGATTGTTGTGCGCTTACTTCGTGAAGCGTTTTCAAACGTACATCATGCATTAAGAGTCGAGTAAACTGGAGATATACTCTTTTTTCATATTTTTTTCAACATCTCCGTTTTCTCTGGAGCTTTGGCGAGTATTTTCCGAGATTTCTTCTTCTCGTTTTTCCTTTCTTTCTCAATGTCTCTCTCTCTCTCTCTTTTTCTCTGTTTATATATGTATGTATATCGGATTGCTCGTAGCTGAATTCAGGAGATTTTAATTCATTCATTTCGACGGAGAACGACGCACGGAGGAGTGGATTTTCCTCCGTTTCGAGACGGAAAGGACTCGCTGAATAGTTTTTTAGCGCAGCCCGTGTATTCCGTGCCCGATCTGTCTTTTTTTTTTTGCGAACAATTTTTATTTCTCTTTGAATAATTTTATCCCGGTGGTAGTACCTATAAGGTTTTGTGGCAATTCGTGCGGATGTCGAGGGCACCACGAGCTGATTTGTATATTCTCGTTTCCATCTGTCTTTCTGAATTTTTTTTTTTTTTTTTGGTCATTGTTAATTTTGTCCATCGCGTAGCTGATTGTGGTTATTATCATTTTTTGTTATACATTCACTGATATTATTATTATTGTCATTTATATGGATTCCATGTTACGAATTTTTTTTACAAATACGAAGATTTCTGTGAAGCTTCTTGTTGTAATCTTTGGTTTGATAAATATTCTATTTGATTAAGGTGGGACGGTTAAGGAATTATTAGATTACGGGAGAGAGTTTGAAAGACTGGCAAGGGAGAATCCATCGTCTGCTTGAAGTAGTCATGCGACAGACTAGCAGGCATTGGGGAATCGGGAGAAAGCGAATAAAAGAGAAGATAGGAAAGTAGTTGCTGCGAAATATTTTATTGTATGGTACCATTTGTGGTAGATTATCAAAGAACGATATATGTCTTTGGGTTATGTTACGCTGAATTGAATATTATATGATTTTTCGTTTAGTTTAAGTTTTTTTTCTCTGAGTTGTCATTTTTGTCTGAGTCTGAATTTTTAAATATTTTAATATTTTTATAGAGTATATATTTATTTTAGCCTGAGTTTTTTCTAATTTTATATTAGTTCCTGTTTTTATCATTCTTTTTTGTAACTGACAACTTAAGATCAAGGTTTTAAGTTGCGAGTTATAAAAAAAAGATGATAGTGCGTAAAGGGAAAAAATAAGGGAAATAATAAATACCCTGTCAGACTACATGGATTTATCATTTGAATATTTATCTTCCGAGTCTGACGACCCTCGGAATTCCAAAGTGCGTACACTTGACCCAAATAATTCAAATTAATAATTAAACAAACCATTCATTTGTTCAATTCGACAAATTTATATAATTATAATTTCAACACTATTTAAACAAAATTATTTTCAAATTTCAACAACTTTAGAAGAAAAATCTTTCGCGCCAGAAAATTTACGTGCGGTTGAATCCAAATTTATTTATAAATTCGAAATAAATTTATATCGATACAAATGAGGTTAAATGTTGAAATTATTTATATCGAAATTGAATTTATATCGTTTCATGAATAAATTAACATTGAAAGTTTTTGAACTTTCGATCGCGGCAAAAAGCCAAAAATACGTGGGCCAACATTTACGATCATAATTTGCGATGTTTCTCCTTCCCCGTCCCGAAATTATTTAACGCAGCTGAATTAACGATTAGACGCGCGTGTTAACGATCGTGCATTATCAGCGATTTTCTATTCATCGAACGAACACGCGGAGGAACAGGACGAGTCGTTAAAACGAAGCTGTGCATGTACGCGTGGAAATACATAATGGACCCGTCGTCGAGGTTACGGAAAACACGACAACGAGAGCCCGAGGCTTTTCAATCATTTTGCGAAAACATTGGAAACACCCGAAGGGCGGGAAAACAGATGGAAAAAGTGGTCAAGCACGAGAGCATAATTAATGAACCGTGGTTGTACTTTGAGTGGACATTATTATTTAATTAATTGTTAATTAATCAATCTCATTAACGAATACGTATTTGCTCATCCATAAGCATAAAATATCAATCTCTTTACAGGCATATAAATATTTCACAATTTCACTAAATTATTATTCAGTTCCTAATGAATATTTATTACTATTATTACTGTAATTACTAGTAGCTTTTATCTAGTAACGATTTATTTATAAATATCAATAATAAAACGTCTTCGTATTTAAATAAATATTAACGTTTAAATGTGAATGTCAATTTTTTCGAAACTCTTTCTTTTTTTTTCGTACAAAATATTCAAAACGACGGAAAATTTGGTACACTGAACAGGTGTACCAAATTTCGAGTCGATAAGTTTCTTAAACGAGGAAAAATCGTGTCAACCGTTAAAGAAAAAAATAGTATCGAGTTCCGAAAACAGTTAAACTTGATTTTATAATTCGCTGCAATTACTTTATATTTTCTCCCTCGATTAAACGAATATTCACTGTAGACTTTTTAACGTTTTGACTTTCTCGGTAGGAAAAGGTTTTCAGGGCTTGTTTTTTTGTCCTGCCAGGGACAAAGTTTGCGGGAATTGACTGAAGTTACTCAGTAGGAGAAGAGTATAGCGATGAAGAGGATGGGGATGCGAGGGAACGTGTGCAAAGTAAGGTGAAAAGTGTTCGGAGCTCTTTTACTTCTGTGGCTCGTGACTCGTTTGCTTCTCTTTAAGGTCCTCGATGCTTTGCACTTCTGGCCGTGACGCGGTGACAAAGTGCCGGGCACCGAGCCCTACGAGGGCCATTCCGAGGTGCGATCCCTTCGCGCTAAGGGACCAATTCCTGTTTGCTTTATTCCCGTCTCCGTACCTTCCCAGTGTGTTCCCGCGAGTTTTCCTCGTATCGCCGGTGCCCTCTTTTCCTTGCCCTTTTTCTTTACCGTTCTGCCGCCCTTTTGCCCTCGCACACCCATACACACACGCGCGCCAACAATTTCCAACTTGACTTTCTTCACGTTGGACTTTTCTCGGACTTTATCGAATTTTCAGCGAGCACATTGTATCTGTAACTTCAACGTTCGTCCACCCACACACGCACACGTCTTTCTCGGTACATAAATTCTCACCGTGAATTCCACAATTATTTCTCAGATTAAGAATTCTCGGGCAAAATTTTGAGCAATTAATTACAAGTCGCGAACCACGATTTTTGCAAGGTAGACATTTTTTTCTTCTTCGACCATACAGAGTTATTATTGATTATGTTAAATATAACCCTAGTCACAATAATAATAATAATAATAATTCGTATTATTGATTAGTATCATAACATTATCTTTCGTTTAGCGTAGAATTGAATAAACATTGTGAGAAAATTATTGTGAAGTAAATAATAGTAATAATACTAATAACTTTATTTTTAAAAAATATAGTTACTTCCTCGTATATATCGCAATCAGCAGTTTGTCATAAATTACCAAAATTTTATCTGGGAATTCATAAACGGAGAAATAATTATTTCATTCTCGTCAAGAATTTGTGTCTCAAGATAGAAAAAAAAATATAACATACAATAAATTTCTTAACGAGAAATGAAATATTTTCCTTAATTAATAATGTTTACTTCTCCAATAATAAAACTGATTAATTCGATAATTAATGGAATTATCTAATTTCCTCAAGGAAAAGCTTCCAGAAAATGCTTTGTTTTTGATACAAACGAATACATGATTTTTTGATATTTGTTCTCTATACCTTTATTACTTATATAAATCAAGCTTTTTATACAGCACGTAAAGAAGCAGTTACTTCATTCGATAATGTTAACTAATTTCTCAATTTATAAAATTCACAAAATCCTCAAATAATAAAATTAACTAGTTATTTAATTAATTAATTAATTAGAAAATATTACATTGCGATGAAACAACGAATAACAAAAATAATAATAAATTTGGGTCGTGGAGGTGGGGGAAAGCGAGAAATAAATAGAGCGAAAGAGAGAGAGAGAGAGAGAATGATTTTTGCACGGGGTACGTACAAGTGAAAACGGAAGTTGCGCAAGCACGCCGGTTATTTCGAGTAAAGTATTCCAATTGCAAAATCGTCCTTCTCGTTTTCAACTTCCAATACTCTCGCTGTGAATTCACCTTCCTGCTCAGCGGGCTTTTCTCCATCGGGTTCAAAGTGGAGCACCGTATATACATTTGTTGAAGGAAAACTCGTGGAATGTTGGATCGTTCCTCCTTGTGACGTGAGGGTCCAGAAACGCAGTCGTGAAATTCGTGAGGAGCCAAACGGCGAGGGGGCGGCGGAGGGGGAGGGGGGGAATTCCGCTCGCGTATCGATAGTATCGTCGGGGTCTGTACGCCGAGACGTCGCCGTATTCGAAACGAGGACGTGAAGGCGCCGGAACTTCGAATCCCCAACCTTTTGGCTCTGAGTCACGCGACCTCTTCACAAATTAGACCATCGCCGAAGATTCTCCTATTTCTTTCGTTAATTTCTCAATATTTCCGTCTACGATCATTGTCAATTTTTTTTAATAGGAGGATTAACGAAACTAGGCGAAATGAAAAATTACTGTTTTTTTCCCGGTGTCTCGAAACAATTTTTTTTTTGTTATTTTGTTCGGTACTATTTTCTTCTCGACTCTCCCGTTCTCTTTCCGGTTCCGCTAGCGCGGTTCCGGAAGTAGCTAACATCCGCCATTGATGTTATATTTTATTTGCTGGTTGAATAGTTATTTTTATTTTTTTTAGTGAATTATTGAAAATATTTTTTTCATGGTGTGTAAATTTTAGTTTCTATTTCTTATTCTATTTTTTATTTTATTTGCCTTTGCTTTCTCGTTTTCTTTAATTTTCTCTTATTTTTGTTCTTTTTGTTTACTGTTGGAAATACTTTTTTGTATGTCGTAAATTTTATTTCTTTTTTTCCTTCGCCAGATCTTACCGGATTAAGGAATTTCGTTCTCACCACGAAAATATCTGGGAGTAATTGCTCTATCCCTCCCTCTTTTCCTTTCCGTCTATGTCGATGTAACACTATTGTTTGTATTTTCGAGGAGTCAAGTACGTAATCGACTTGATTGCTTCGATCGTAATCGTAATAAAATTTCCTCAAAGTAGTAAAAAATTAAGAATTTTCGGACTTGTCTAATATACTTTGACATATTTTATTTTTTAGGTTTTCACGACACTTTATATCATTACGAAAAGTTGTGGTTTCCGAATAGGCGTCCGAGTTAAAATGTTGAGCCTCCTCTGAAACCCGCGGGGCTGAATTTTTATTTCTCTAAAAAAATTATTTTAATATTATATCAAATTAAATTTCAATTTCAATTTTCAACGAAACAAAGTATACAATTTTCGCCTAAATTTCATATTTTTAATCATGTTAATTCATACAATTTTTAAGTTTATTCTTAACAATTTGAATGATTATTTTAATGAATTATTTATAAATATATGAAATTCACAAGTCTCCGTTAAGCCTACCAAATCCTTTTTGTCAAATTCAAATACCATGAAGAAGCTCGATCCAGTTTTTACTAGCCTTGTCAAAACATTGTTGTTACATTTATATTATTATTTACATTGATATCTACATTTATATTAATATGGACTTAAAATGTTATATTTATATTTATATTTTTATTTATATTGATATTTACGTTTGAATGTACATTTATTTGTATATTTACATTTATATTTCTATTCGCATTTATGAGGCTCCACCCACCCGAAAGGTGGCTTAGTGTTTCGACGGTGCAACATTTTTATATTGGTGCAATAAAGTATCCGTGGTTTTCTCGAAACAGCGTGCGGTCTCTTTTTTTCTCTTTCTCTCTTTCTCTCTCTCTTCGCCTGCGTGATTCTCATTCCGGTATAGGGACACAGTAGTGTACTTGCCATGTACTGTCTACTCTAAAATACTGGAAAAGAGCAACGCAACGACGGCTGCAGTTTCGTTATTTATTTCTCCTCCGCCCATACTCTTTCTGTCCCTCTCTCACTCTTTCTCTTTTTTCCACGCGCTCTCGTTCTTTCCGTTTCTCGTTTTTTTTCTCTCTCCCTCGCATCCTCAATTTTCTCTGGAAAGAGAAGAGAAAAAAAGGTGCGACGAGGGAAACCCGAGGGTACCTCAACACCTCTTCAACGCGTTTACGCTTTTCGCGCGTACACTCGCGAGCTCTGGGCAGAGGTCATTTTACGTGGGCGTGTATGGGTGAGTATGGCTGGTACTCGTCCCTTAAGAGACTTCTATAGAAGAGAGAGAGGGAGAGAGAGTGACAACGAGAAAGAGAAAGAGAGGGAGGGAGAGAGAGAGAGAGATTGACTGAATGATTAATACGATTTATTATGCCTTAGAAATAATTCGGGAGAAACAAAGAAATGCAAAAGAAAAAAAGAAAAAAAAGGCTATACAGAAACAAAATTAATATACAAGTAGAAATACACCAGCCAAAATAAAATAAAAAATAAAGCCAAGAAATGAAGAAATATAAAATAAGGAAGAAAGTAATATAAAATATATTGAAAAAAGACACTTAAAAATAAAGAAACTAGAGAATACTGTATAAACTAAAAACTGGCTTGAAAAAATAACTAATGAAATAAGCAAGTATAGAAGTAAATTGTGAATAGAGAGGGGGAGAGAAAAGGGAATGAAAAAAAAAGAAAATAAGACGAAATGCAATTACCGGTAATGGTGCGCGGTGTATATAACGTCCCGTCCCCAGGTCCTCTTCTTTCTTTCGTTATTCTTCGTCTTCATCATCCTGACGTTCGCTCAATGAATACCGAGGAAAAAAACAAATACGATCTCGCAGCAAGTTCGCGGGAACGGTGGTGCTGAAGAGGACGATTGGTTTTTTTAAACGGAATTTCTTGTTGTTACGAAAATTCTAGTACAATGTTTTAAATACATCGGTAAAAATAAGACCAATAGGTGAACTTGACAAACTTTCAAGGTCAATTGCATTTTCGCAACGTTTCCTTCGCATCGTGGCTTTAACGTTTCAAACAAAAATAATACTCAAAAGTAACGTGCGTGATATTCATCGATACGATATTTATATTTCAGCGAATTCAAAAAATCGTTTTTTTTTTTAGTATTTCAGCGATGCAAAAATTTATATTTTCTTTCCTATGTCAATGATGCACAAAAATTGATTGTGTTCGTATTTCAGCGGTGCACAAAAATACATTTTTATCCTATCTTAATGACGCAAAAAAAAATCTTTTGGCCTGTCTCTACATTACAAAAAAAAATAATTCGTTTCCTATCTCCTCGTTGCAAAAAAATCAATATTTTTCCTATTTCATCGGGGTCAAAAAATCAATATTTTTCCTATTTCATCGGCGTAAAAAAATCAATTTTTTTCCTTATCTCATCGGCGTCAAAAAATTGATCTTTTTCCTATCTCATCGGCGTCCAAAAATCAATTTTTTCCCTATCTCATCGTAGTAAAAAAATCAATCTTTTTCCTATCTCATCAGCATGAAAAAATTGATATTTTCCCCTATCTCATTGATGCAAAATGAATTGATTTTTTTTCCTATCTCATCGACAAAATAAATCAATTATTTTTCTCGTCTTTACGGATTTCTATATATCAAGCAAGAAAGTAAAACCATGATAGTCGAAAGTGTGGTCGTCACGCGGGTGCTGAGAATTTATTCAAGCCGACTCTGTAATAGCACGTACATACGATCGCACTCGAGACGCAACCGATGACTCTCCGTTGCCCGGATAGAAAGTGAACGAGCATCTTCGCGGATTTTTCCTCCCCCCTCTTTTTTTCGTCGTTTCGTTTTTATTATTTTTTTTTGTACCGCGACGTTGCGTCGTTTGCGCAGGCGAGAGACTCGTTCGCACGAATCGCATCGAACGCGCCAGCGAGCCGATTTCTCAAATGCCCGAAGGAAAGTATATCTCGAGATATGAGAGGCCAACGACTCGTCTCATCCGGAAATAAATGACGAGAAAATATATTATCGATCCGCGCTACTGACGACGAAACATTCGGCTGCTCCGAATCGTGAAACAATCGTCATCGTCGAGTCATAAGAAATCAAGAAATATATATAATGCGAAACAATTCCAAACATAATTTACAATTGATTCTACTCAAGGCATTGACGAGCCACAGATTTGATTGAAAATAAATTTTCTATTTGTCGAATATATTTACAGATTTACTTTATACGATTTGATTGAATAACAGATTTAATCATTTTGAATTAAGATATCGCAGGATGGATAATATAATTGCATTAATTACTTGATTAATTAATTAATGAATTCGATTAAATTGAACGCCCCGTATTTTCATCAATTTAATTCGATTAAAAGGATTATCCTATAATTAATAAAATTATATGAAATCGAGTTCGCTATAATTCGAATAAATTCAATAAGATTAAACCGATTATCCCATAATTCGAAAAAATTCAATTCGATTATCCCAAACATTCTATAATTCGAATAAATATAATTCAATGAAACTGAGCCTGCTAAAATATCAATGAGTTTAATCCAATTGAATCTAATCAATTTTTAAACGAAGTGGATTAAGACAAATCGTTGAGTGTTCATGCTTTCGAGTAAACAAAAAATAAATAATCGAACAAACAAACCCAAACAATCCAGAGGACGTTTCATCATTGTGGCAAAATCCTCGCGTCTCATTATCGGTACGAGCGGACCCTTCCTTTGTTTGTTTTTTTTTTTTTTTTTTCAATTCCGGCTGAGGCAAAAACACTTTCGGCTGGTCTCTCATTAAGGAAGCCCGCTCGCGAAGTGCTCCGGAGTGCTTAGCGATATGCAAGCAAGAGGAGCGTTAACGACGAACGCTTCTCATTTTACTCTTAAGTCTTGTAATCACTCCTCCTCCTCCCCCCCCGGCCCCACCACCCTTTCTGGTCCAATCTCCATTTGCATTCAACTGAGAGAGGGGGGAGGGGGCGGGGAGGTAAAAATACACGCGCGAAATGTGGCACAAGGGGCACGATCTTTGTATATGTGAGAATAATACGGCACGTGGCTAATGGGTATGTGTGGCCCGACTCGGAACTATAATCTATCGCTCGAACGCTCCCGAACCCAGCAATTATTGTTTCCGCGTTCCTATTTGTTCGTTCATTTTTTTTTCAACTGTTTTTTTTTTGCCTCTTTTTTTCCATCGAACTCGCCGGATAACCCGAAATTCACGGCAATGAGAAGTTACGAGAAAATTAAGGTGGAACGAGCGCGTATTTAATTGTCCGAGGGCTGCGAGATTTTTTTTTTTCTGCTGATATTATTGCGAGCTAGGGTGTGCGCAGAATCGAGAAATCAAGCGAGTTCGCCAGATGGGCTGGGTAAATAAATTCACGAGGAGAAATTTCAACGAGAGTTGAAAAAATATATATTTTTTTTTCGTTTTTTGTTATGATTCTCTCTTTTTTGTTGTTATTTTTGTTTATTTTTACGTATCATTGTCTCTCGGAGTTCGGTTCGGAATGAATTCGAGAAATACGGGGGACACGAGATGAATATTTATATTTAATGAATCGATTGATCATTTTTCGAGAGGTCTGGAATGTATTGGAGTTTAAATTTTCGAGAGCTTTCAAACGTATCGAAAACATGAGAATATGAAAAATGTACAAAAAATAATTTTGATCCGGGGAGCTTTTTAATCAGACCGTGTTGACTATACGTGCTTTTCGGCTTGATTAAACCAAATCTAAAGTCAGTTTAATCTCATCGCATCAAGGTTTGTCATAAACCCAAACAATCCGAAAAAAACGCAGCGACGCGAAAAAAGACAAATGTTGACTCGAGGATCAGAGGGTGACAATGATTTTTTAAGATCGCTGAATCTGAAGTCCAGCCAGGACTTTGCTAGAAACCTCAAATAGCTCTTTAATCATAAAGTTACTTTGCGTTAAATTGACTCTAACACTAATTAAATTGATAACGCAAAATAATCAATTAGTTATAGAGACGTACTTTTAATGATCAATTATTCATGATTAATTGTTAAGATTCAATACTTTAATTATGAGATTACAGAATATAACTCTATAATTATCGAGTTATTTGAGGTTATCAAAAAAACCTGACGGGACAGGGTTTACTGAATTTCACACGGAGTCTCGGTGTCTCCAAAAACATATATTATAAACAATCTAAGCCCAACGTCATAAAACTGTTATTTTTGTGTATCCTCGATTTTTTTCAGATTTTTTCGATATCCAAAATGCCCGACACTGTGACCTTTCTCTCTCTCCCTCTTTTCCTCACTTATCCACATACCCCTTAATTGCGGTGTACGAGGTAAATATAGTTGTCGTCGGGGCAACAAATTATGGAAATCCTTGTGATGGGACTCGGCGTCATTACGGAGAAATGGTATGAAGCGTGAGTGGGTCGTAACCCCGGCGATTTAAAGGGCTCGTAGCAGACAGTTCGTCGCGAACCGGTCGACCTGTCTGGGCGAGTTTGGTATCGCGTTTTCGAGAGTGGATTCAATCGGGGACGGAAATTTCGCACCGGTATTCGGGACTCGTCTAATGACAGTAACGGGCTTCCGAACTTTATGCGTTTCGGTGTTCGCGCATGCGTGTACTTAAATATACGCTCGCGGATCACTATGCACCAGCGAAGCGCTTGGTATACCAACCGTGAAGGTAAAGGGAGACGGAAACGCTAATATCATTCGGCGTATATGTCCGGGCTTGGCAAAGCCACCAACTGACAGCAAGCGTCCCATCCTTTCTCCATCCTTAACACATCGCGAGAGAGAGAGAGAGAGAGAGAGAGAATGACGCTGATGAATTTATTATACCCTAATATCAATTATAGATCGGAGTATTAATCAGTGCACTCATCGTAGGATCAAACGTTTCACGTGAATTCGACAACTGTTCAATACGATATGCAAATACGTTAATGAATTTCTAGAGCCCCAAAATCCGTAGATAAATAAATAATCATTATAGTAACAAAGCAATCTCTTTGATAACTACTACGATAACGAAAACAGGAGAAAAATTCGACAATACTAATATCATTCACAATAGTAAAACAAGAATAATAATATTGATGAAAATAATAACAAGAACAACTGTAATAATGTTGAGAACAAGAAAAACAACAACAATGATGAAATACGATGATAATGATGAAGGAAACATAAAAAATAAACGATAATATTTAAAAATAATATTTAAATATTTAAAAAGTAAGAATACTAATTATATAATAATGATATATATACTATATGCGTTTCTAATATTATTATAATATTATTATATATACTAATATATTTATATGATAATAATAATAATATATGTAATAATAAAGATAATAATTCGTTATTTATTTATAACTATAATAATAGTTTATTATCGTTATTACTGACATCAAGATTTACGAGTATAAAATTATATATTCGAATAACGTAAACAAATAAAAATACTCGCTATTAAAATTACAATTAACCTGTTGTTAATTAGTAACAATTGCAGGAACGATGATAGTAGAAATCGTATTGTGTTGCGCGGAAACATACGCGAAAATCGGTGCAAGATCCTTTTTCTTTGTCTTTCCCACATTTTTTTAATCGTTTTCTTTTTTTTCACATTTATTTTTCTTTTTTTTTTGTTTGTCACATTTTTTCTTCTTTTCTTTCTCCCGTGTTTGTTTTTTTCTTTTCTTCTTTTTTTTCTTTATCACATTTTTTCTTTTCTTTCTCCCATAATTGTTTTTTGGTTTTTTCTTTATCACATTTTTTGGTTTGTTTCTCCCGCATTTGTTTTTTTCTTTTTTCTTTTCACATATATTCTATCAGAATCGATTGACTCGTTCGGTAAAATCGGTTAAAACGATTTCTTTCGCGGATATGTATGACGGTCTCGACTGCGGTTGGAACACGGCTTCAGCTCTTTTTGGGGCCCACTTTTGGTCATTGGAAAACGTGCAAGTTCGCTCGTCACGTCCGTTTCGCGGGCGACGACCACCCTCGCCACGTTCACGCTTCCGGCGCTCGTTTCGTTCGTTTGGACGAGACTTGCACACACGCTCCCACGTTTTGGCTTTCTTGCACGCTCTTCTGTATCCCCTGTCGAGGAGACGCAAAAGCGAAAAGCGACCGCATAATTCTGCGCTTGCCACACGAACGGAGAATCCTGAGAATTTGGAACGTACGCGAAACGACGGAAAACCGTTTTCGCCGTGCGAACAACGACCGAGAAAATATTGACAGCTGGGATCTTTTCTTCGTGGACTTAGAACAACTTATCCACATTTCAATGATTTTCAGGATTGTTTTAGGGTTTAAGAATTTTCATTATTGCACATCAGTGATTCAGTGAAAATCCTGGGATTTTCGAGACATTAAGTTTTCTCGTAGTTCTTATAGTTTTTTTTTTTAAGGGAAATGGAATTTAAATCTAGAATTTAAATTCCTAACATTTATAATCTAGAATTTAAATTTGAATATAGAATTTAAAAACCCAAACAAACCCAAACCCAAACAAATTTATTTTCCATTCCGCTCTTTTATTCAATAATTATGTGTCTATTTATTATTTTATTTTAGACAAATAAATTAATTCTATATATTTTATTTGTTCGTTATTAGCGATTCGTGAAAAGTGTGAGTAGAAAAAAGGAGGTCTTCAGTTTTATAATCTTTTGTTCGGTTTGCTTTTGATTTTTGTTAATTAAAAGTTTTCAAACGACGAAAATTATTATTTTATTGAAAAATGAATCGATATTATTGAATTTCTTAATATTACAATTATACTATAAAATAAATTAATAATATTCAATAATTTGACTATTACTATCATATAAAAATTACATTAATAGCGAATTTCATTTTTCCATTTTATTCATGAAGTTTTTATTTACAAAAAAAATAAGTATAGGCTTACAAACATATCGAATGCAAGATACAAAAAATTTCATTGCAATTATAATAAATGTTTGTATTAGATCCTCTTTATGAAAGAATTCACAGAAGTAGCCTCTACTGATAAATATCTGTATAAATTGAATTTTCGAAATAAAACAAAAAAAAAAATAATAACTGGAATCAATGAATCCGATGAAAAGTTTTGCAAGTCCATGGAAACGGGTTGTTTGAAAATTTCATTAGAGCAATTGCTTCGCGTCTGCGAACAGTATAAAGGGAGTTTGTACACTCTGAATTTCCCATTACGCATGGACGTGGATAGAAATCGAGAAAGCGATATTCTCGCTTAAGGTAACGCCGGAAACAAATCACTGCATCCGATTCTCTCTCTCTCTCTCTCTCTTTCTATGTATTTCGATAGAACGAGAGCGTTCTCAATTATCGAAGAGCCCGTTGCAATTCGAAGCAAATGAAAGGGGTAAAAAAGGTAGTGATAAAGCGTTCCTCGCGACGGATATATTTTCCAATTTTATCGGAGGCAATCGACGATCGTACTCGGCGAAACAACGTAGAAAAGTATTGCAAATCGTACGAGTGCGTGTCAGAGGACGAGAGAGGAAGGTTGAAGGGATAGCTCGATTTTGTCCAAACTTAATTAATTAGTTCGTTTCACGGTGGCCGAGTCCGTTTCTCCGCGACTTCCGCTTGAGGAGACTTCCGTTCACGACTCAATTTCGCAACAATAAGTATCGTTCCGGTCCAACCTACCACCTTCTCGATACCAGAATTCCTTCAATAAATACACGTACGATTTAATTTTTTAAATCGGTTATC
Source organism: Ophioninae sp. A BG-2022a (assembly GCA_030523105.1). Lineage (NCBI taxonomy): Eukaryota > Metazoa > Arthropoda > Insecta > Hymenoptera > Ichneumonidae > Ophioninae sp. A BG-2022a. The sequence continues at coordinate 21,690 of JAPYZI010001468.1, forward strand.
GCACGGAAAAAAATATTCGTATTTTGTATACTAATATAATTGTTTAATAAACATTTTTTAAATAAAATACTTTTATGTTGGTAAAGAATATTTTATTTATATAAAAATATAAAATATATTCATATAGAAAACAATTATATTTGTCTGGTAAATAAATTATATGGAAAAATGAAATATTTGTAAAAATTACTGTCGTTTAAGACTTTTAATTTGTTTAATCGATTGTCACACGTAAAAAAATATCATACTTATATAGAAAAATAAATTATATTTATAGGGAAAAACAATTAAATTTATACAAGAAAAAATTCCATAGAAAAAAAATATTTTTAGAAATCGTTGCTCGAATCGAATGACCGAGGATGGAAAATGAAAAAAAAAACATTTTTAATTCAATGAACATTCAAGCTCCGTCTGATAAGTAAAATGAAAAGTAAAAAAAAATCACACGATAGATCTGATTTGTGAAATTAGACCATCCCGGGAATAGATGCGTCCAAATAAATTAAGGTGGAATTTAATTAGTTAGTCTCCTCCTCGTACAGTTCTGTTATCAGGGTTCGATATACGAGAGGTACGGTGGTGAAAAGCAATAAATACAAAAAGAGGAAATAAAGGATTTTCCTCCCACTGAACGCTGGCCGCTGAAGCGGAGAGATTTCGTGGTCATCTCATTGTGGGAAACGCTCGTTTCTTCAGGAATTATAATTGGCGTCGTACAATTAAGCGAGGGACGAGAGTGAAGGAGAATAAATAAATGCATTGCCAAAAAAAAGGGATTACTTCTTGAAAATTGATAGAAATTGAATATTAAATAAAAATAAAAAAATAATTACCAAGTAAAAAGAATGAAGATATGAAGAAGTATAGCAAAAAAATAATAGTTTTTACGTCGCAATTAAAATATATTAAATACAATTTTTAACTTTTATCAATTTTCAAGAATTTATAATTACAAAATAAAAATGAAGAGAGTAACAAACGAATTAAGAAAAATCGTACAGCGTTATTGAAAATCCAAAAGAATCTTGTGTGTGTTTTTTTTTTTTAATTTTGGCGGTATTCATTCGTTTTCAATTCATTCTGATTTTTGTCTTTGTTGTTGTTGTTAATATTTTAATGATATTTCGACGTTATTCAAACGATGTTATGTTAGCTATCAGACCTGCATTTTTTCATATTTTCGATTGCAGGGTCGTCCTTGAAATCACGTTTGTGAAAATAAACTTCCGTTTATCGAATACTGATGGTGAGGACGTTCGGGCTTGCCTGATGTTGATTGTGGGGGCGGTTAGCGACTGGTTGGTCGCTTTTCCAATCGAAAGTCTTCAAAGTCACGTTTTCATATATATATACACGCACATATATATATATTTATATACATAGATATATATATAAGTATAAATTTCCGAAACTCATTGAATATACATGCCTCTTCGGTCGCAGCCTTCTCGTTGTCGTTTCGGGGTGGCAAATTGTTCTCCTCCGTGCGCTCTCCGCACCAATTGTGCCCACTCGAAAGGCTATTAAAATTCCACGAGCGATTATTCACGCGCTCCGGAGCCTCGTTAAAAAGCATCTTCCTCCTCCTCTTTATCCTCAGGCTTCTTTTCACTTAATACCGTAGCCCAGGATCAAATTAAAGGGGAAATTTCGTATGGATAGGGCTTAGTTTCTCTTTAAAGAGTATTTGGTTCGAGGTAATAAAAAATAGACGAGTTATCAAACGGATGAAAATACTTTCGATTCGTTTTTCTAAGACATCGCAATTTTTTAAACTTTTAAAACATTTTTTAGAAGGCATAAATAAATAATAATAATAATCATCATCATCATCGTTTTGCCATCAAAGAAAAATTCGATTTCGTGTCCTCCTCGAAGAAAAAAATAACGTATATTTTTAGCCCATTATTCGACGGGAAAACTAAAAACTCAAGAAATAAAAAAAAATCCACGTTCCATTTTGAGTGCAGCAGAAGAAAAATAATTTTATTTTGAACTCAAAATATTCCGGAAAATCTTTGTTTTGTTTTCTAACTCGTGTGAAAAATAAAGGGTCGAAGACGCAATTCAAAGTTGACAAGTATAATTTCATTGTATTAAAAATAGTTGATTTTAAAAATAGTTATAATTTTAATGTCCTAATTATATTATCATATAATTGCATAATGATTGTATAATTAAATAATTACAATAATCATATAACGAAAGTATATATAAATATCTTATAATAAAATTGTTATGTAAATAAATAATGGCATCATTGATATCCTTTTTTTAGGATGCTCGTTTATTTTTGTCCAATTATTTATTAACAACGAGTTCTAATAAGCCCTGATCAAAATATATTTTTTCTCAATCGCATTTACCTCCGAGCGATCGAAATAAAACGAATATTTGTTTCTGCGTATGCAAACAAGCCGAAACAGTAGGGGTTGAAATATGGCAGGGGGTTGTTTTCGTTGGTGACTTTTTCGTTTGCCTCATCGTGGATGCTGGGTTTTGGCAAAGTGACGGAGGCGACGTGAGCAAAAACATTTGCGAGAGGGAGTCGAGCGCGAATGAATTTTGGAGCGGACACCAGGGGGTGCGGCGACCGGACGTGAGGGGGTAGTTCGGGTGTTTCGTGTTCGTACTTCCGGATGACGGATGGAGTGACAACCGCGTAAACGTTGTGCAAACAATATTTGCATGACAAAACGTCACGAGGAGGCTGAGAGGGAGGGGGTAGAAAATTGAAGGAGGGGGTGAAAGAGATAGAGGAATGAGCAGATTTAAACTTTTCCATACGGAGGGATGCTAGAGGTGGATCCCGACGCAGACCGCACACGTTTCCTTTTTTCTATATTTTTTTCCACCCCCGAACCCTTTATTTCACACCCCCTTGGCTTCCATTTCGCCGGGCGGTTTCGCAATTTCCTCGTAACTCCGAGGCTTGCAGCCGTCATGAATGAAATACTCGCCGTGGCGAAAAGTGTAATAAGGCATAACAAAAAATAGGAGAAAAAAAGGGTAAGAACGAAAAATACGAAAAACAATAATAAAACAACAAAAAAAAAGAAAGCTAGCGCTTTCGTACCCGATGACTCGTCGATGGAGATTAAACAACGCCTGAGTGAAACAAACGAAAAAAAGCGTCCGATGCGAGAAGTGACGAATGGGCAACAAGGAGCACGAGGACTATGACCTGTGCGACCCGGACGCATCTCCGCAGCGTGTTTTAGAAAGGCCACCAGTCGGTCGATGCTCTTGCAGCTGGTGCTAGTAATCTCTCCCTCCTCTTCCTCTCTCTCTCTCCCTCTTTTCTCCCCTCTCTTTCAATTAGTTCCTAGTTCTCAGTATTTTATTCATTTACATCAACATTGTTATTTCGCCACTATTGTTTAATCATTTTAATAATCATGTAAATCTTATGAAATGAATTATTATTTTCGTTATTATTATCATTATTATATAATATTATAGAGAATAGATTATACAGAATTATATAATAGATAAATACTTATTTAATATTATTATTGATTGTTGTTCAATAAAAGTAATATATAACACATCATTTTATTTTACTTATTGTTATTATGATTTATATCGCTTTATAATTTATCACATAATAGTGGCAAAATAATCATTTAATAATACTAATAATAATATTAAATAAAAATAATAGTATTTCTCTAATTAATTTCGAACTGGATGAAATACGATATTGTTTTATAAATTTAGGCGAGCTCTCTTATTATTGCTATGCAAAATAGAGGACTTTTTCTCATTTCTGATATACGAATAAAATGTTGGGGTGATGTATTTAACGTTTTCTTGAAATATTATAAATTTCAACGAAATGACGGGGTATTTATTTTGAGGATTTTACGGGGTTATTAATTTTTTGGAAATTACGTGGTGATTACTTTAAAGAGAGGTGGGGAGCTTACTTTCAGCGAGAATTTTTCTCGTTACATATAATAATGCTTTTTTTAAAAACGTGCCAAAAAAATCGATCATACCATGCCGAGAGTATCGTCGGTATAGGCGAACGAGGCCAGTTTCCCTATTGAAGAAATTATGGGACATTCGTGTATTTCGAACGCGTGCACTCCTCATGAATTATAAATGTATCGTGCATCGGTGAAACGGCAAAGGTCAGCGTTCGTCGCGATCGTGAATTTCATATTTTCGATTCTTTTTTTTTCTACTTCCCATAATTTTCAGTTTTTATTTTCCTCTGCTATTTTCGTTATAGCCAATTCCGAAAAAAATCAAAAAAATAATTCACCGACCAAACGCAACGTGAGGTATTGTTATTACCTCTTACCGTAATTATTTTTTTTTTTATTAAAAAAAGCCTATTTAAGATATTGTCTACGTGTCAAAATAATCGTCGAAATTCTTGATAATTTCAAAGACGATATTTCTTGACAATCAATATCGTCGTACATTAATTCACTAATTTTTCACTCAATAATTTAGTAATTAAGAAAATTAAGAAAAAAATGACAAATTGAAAGGAAAACCATTAAAATTAAATTACTGGGAAATATAAAAATAAAATAAATAAATAAAGCCACTAATTTTCTATCAATATTTTTGTCTACTTTCAAGAAGTTTCCGAAATTATTTTTGAACGATACATTGAGTTTGTGGTCCGAGGTCATTTTTTATCGTAATAAAAATAATCTTCCATTTATCGAAAGATAACTTTTTAGACATTGTTCCTCATATGATCCTCATATGATATGGGGACATTCAACATCCACTAGAAACTGACGCTTAAAGCCGAACGTCTTAAAAATCACTTTTTCCTATATAATATAATATGTAACCCAAACAAATCGAAGCGAATACATACACATGCTCGCACACACGGATATATAAAATTCCATCAATATCGTCGTGCACGCGATGTGCAGTTGAGGAAAATATGAAGATTTTATGAGCACGCGTATGCGGACCGGAATATCGATTTCGCCGGGGATTTTTTTCGAACTCAATTGAATATTATATATCATAATATATATGTATATTATTGATGTATATGTGTATATAAATATATATGCATATTTTTCAATATTTTTATAAATATATATATATACACATATAAATTAATTAAATTTTATATATATATATATATATAGCTGTGTATGTGTGTTTGTGTGAAAAAAACGTTCATGCGACTGCGCGTGGGTGTCGCTTTCGCCTTGGGGGAGTAGAGCGAAAGTGGGTGCGATATGGGAATTGGCAATAAATTCGGAAAGAGAGGCGAATATCAAGCAGTCAATCAGCTTATAGTGGTTCGTCGAATATTGCACTCTAGGTTCATGCCAACGAGCCACAGAGAGAGAAAAAGAAAAAAGAGGGAGGGAGAGAGAGGGAGAGAGGGAAAAAAGAACGGTAGGAATCCACGATTGTGCAATCATTCGATGATCCGGCGATCTCCCTTCCTCTGTCTCCCTCTTTCTCTCTTTTTCTCTCTCTCACACACTAGCTTTTCGAGACTAAAGCGATCTCGACAGATGAAGCCTGCGTACAGTAGGACACAGTTCTCACTTTTTTGTTATCCCACCGCAGGCAATTAATTTCAATAAAATTTTTCATTCAATCAAATTCACTATTATTCTGAATTTGAGGGATTCGCATTTTTATCTGTTTTCCTATGTTTCCATTTATTACAAAAAAATTAAATAAAATCGCGTGAATAATTTCAAATTTGATGAAAAAATATGCTAGATTTTTGCAACAATTTTGTATCCCACTGCAGGCAATTAAATTTCAATATCGTTTCCAGAATTCAATCAAATTTGCTATAATTTTGATTTCAAGAGCTTTGCATTTATGTTAATTTTCCTATGATTTGATTTGTTGTAAAAAAATTAATAAAATCACGTGCATAATTTCAAATTTGATGAAAAAATATGTTATATTTTTGCAGAAGATTTCGTATCCCACCGCAGGCAATTATTTTCAATAAAATTTTCAGAATGCAATCAAATTCGCTGTAATCCAGATTTCGAGAGCTTTGCATTTTTATTTATTTTACTATGGTTGATATATTTATTTTTCGCAAAAAAAAAAAAATAAAATAACATCACGCGCACAATTTCCAATTTTATGAAAAAATATGTTATATGTATGCAATTATTTTTCGTGTGAATTGTTTGCTAAAATTAATTATCATTTGCTAAAAAAATTCACGATCTCTCTTTCTCTTTCTCAGTTTTTCGAGTAATTTGCATAATTCCGTTGACGAGATTCGACTCGGCAATAATGTTTAAGATCCGGAAGAGTGTCTGCAGTCACGAGAACAGTGATTACCGCATCGGAGCCGCTCGGCAGCTCCGGATTCACTGATGATGATAATTATCAGGATTATCGCTGTGACGTTTCTATTCACGCGTACATTCGAGGCTTCTGCCACTTTCCACGTCAGCGTGGACACGACTTCAGGAGTCGTCGCTCTCGAGCCACCGGTTTTCAACACTTTCACTGGATTTGCAACGTTACTCTCGCGATTAGCGCTAGTACACTCTCATTTTCTCTCATTCGATCCGAAACCTCAAATTATCGTTTGTGCTCTGCGAGCGATCTTTTTTTTTTTTTATTTCTTCATCTCTGTCGTTTCATTTTTCATTCGAATCGCAATACGAGCGAGAACAAAAAATTTATTTGTTCGAATTCGATTAATTCGTATTGGGTCATCGTTTTGAGTTTGGAACATAGCCATTTATTTTTTTTTTCAGGTTCATTTCTGCTGCGAAATTTTTCAAACGTATTGCCAATTAAAGCGAAGTTTTGTTTGGGTTTGTTTGGGTCCGACGTTGTCTTGCTTGTGTGAAATTGACTCAAGTGTATTGTTTGACGTTATTTTGTTTTTTTTTCTTCTGTTTTTTGTATTTTTATATTCGATTTATCGTTTGAGTTCACCAATTTGTGTTTGGGATTGTTTGAGCGTGATAGCTCGTGTTGTTCGAATTTACGTAAACGTATTCTTCGACGTTAGTGGTTTTTTTTCGTAATTCGAAATGTCGTATTTTGAAAGTTCATATCCCTCAATTTTTATTGCGTTGTTTTTTCATTTGAGTTTGTTTGGGTTACGAAACTGACGATTGTTTTTTTCTTTTTCATGAAATGTTTCAATTCTACTACGAATAAATGTCGATTTCTTTGGGTTTGATAGATTCCGACGTTCTTTGTTTATTTAGAATTAACGTGAGCGTATTCTTCAACGTTCGTTTTTATTTATCCACTGTTTTGATATTCGATTTCGTGCCTCTTTCGAATCGAGTACATTTTTTTTCAATCGAAAGAGACGTCATGGGGCGATCTACTTTTCCGTGGGAATCGGGGAGGCTCGTTAGTCCCATGTGGCTTTGATTCGACGAGCAAAAGAAAAAAAAAACGCTTCGTGATTTATTTCGATGCGATGATCCTTTTTCGTTTTTATGATCCGTGGATCCACGGGATACAAAGTTACCGGCGATAAAAATAAAAAAAAAAAAAAACAATAACAACGACTTTTTTCATTCCTTTTTTGAGCAGAGTTTAAAGTATCGTTATTGATAGAATTTCTTTGTTCGGTAATCTCATCGATCTCTCTTTTAAACGTTGCACACAATGATACGGAATCATCTTCCCACTCCTTTCAGATAAATTATGGCGAGGCTACGAGTATCGCGATTATGATTTCTGGACGCCTTGAATTTTATAGTACTCGTATTTTTTTTTGTTTTGTTTTTTTTTCATTCTCATTATTTCACTTCTACGAACGTACTTTCTCAGGGAGTGCGAAATAACGGAGAAAGAGAGAGAGAGAGAGAGAGAGAGAGAAAAGGCGAAGGGGGGGGGGAGTGAAGAGGCTGAAATAATTCTAAAAAGTTTCCGTCTCGAACAACAGGATATTGCGTTGCGAGGATAATCTTCATCGCGCAAGTGCAACGAGGAGAGAGAAACGTTCAAGTATCATTAATGGACGTTTACTAGCGAGACGAGAGAGAGTACCTACGCTCGCTTCACACTTTTTTTCTTCCTCGTTTTAACGATTAGAGCATACGAGAGTTTTTTTTTTACATTTGAATCCTTTTTTATTATAATTTGAGAAAAAGACTTTTTAATAATTGAATGAAGACGTTAAGCCACATTGAAAAACGTTTTAGTCACGAGGGGACGTTAATTATTATTTTAAACATTTTTAAGTGATAGAATAAATGGGAGTTCATAAAAGCTCTTTTTGTGTTCATAAGAGCATACGTTTTTTTTGCATTTTGAATTTACGAAAGAACTTTTTGAAAAATGAAAAATAGTAACAAACTTTGGAATTAACGCTTTTTTTTAACATTTGATGCAATCGGTGTTTTAAATTCCTTTATGTTCGTCATTTCACTCCGAGCTATCTCCCTATGACGATTAATCCTCGATTTATTCTATACAGTTTTTTTACTTCAGTTGCTTTTAATACTGACGAATCCACGCAGTGTTTTCCAGGAAGTACTAATTTAAAAAATGCTTTTCAAATGGCATAGCCGACCACGAACACTCTCCATAAAATGTGCTCCCTAACAGTGAGTTTTCGCTTCTTCCAGAGAAAATTTTGAATTCGACGTGTTCAATGAAAAAAAAAAGAGAAAACAAACATTTCGTTAGCGAGTATTGTATCGAATGAAACAAAGAGAAAAAAGCATTGAAAAGGAAAGAAAAGAACTGGAACTTAATAATTGTTTTCGTTGCTCTGACCACAAAGGGCGATTGAGCAACGGATGAGTTTCGCAAAAAAAAAAAAAAAAAATGTATTACGAAACATGTGCGTCGAGTTTATAATTCGAGGGATTACCGAAACGCAAATGAAACGGACGACGATGATGATTAAGATCATCATCATCATCATCATCATCATCATCATCATCATTGAAAAAAATTAATTCAACATGTACACAGCGCCTCCGTCTAATTCAAAAATACACAAAACTTGCACCTCGAAATATCGATGATTCTGCTGGAAAGGCTGTACCGTTTGTTTCAATAAACAATTTCCACTGACAATGCATAAAACGAATAATTACGTTTGCGCGAGTGAATGAATAATAAAAAGAATAAAAAATTTCTCTCGTGTAATACTTAATTGCGCGTTTTGGTAGTTGGATGATTAATGAGAAGAGGAGGGAGGAGGGAGAGGGAGAAAGGGAGAGAGCGAGTGAATATAAGAGTATTTACCCGCATGGAGCAACATAACGAAGAGAACCGACAGGGATCTCTCACCATAATTAATTCATCAATTGTATGGTCGAATCCCTATCCCACGTTGCGCCCCCTGGCACCGGGTCAATTAACACCTCCTGGTTCCCTAGAAAATTCGCACGTTGCTGCAACTGTTTCTAATCGAGAGGAAAAGAGAGAAAGAGAGAGAGAGAGTCAGAGTAACATGATGTATACCTAAACTCACCACCACGATCGCTAATTGACTATATGAACGACTAAATCCATCAAAATCGAGAACGATGAAAACCCACGTTCTGAAGACCTGCACGCGAGTTAATATCCAAATGTTTACGCAAAACTTGTAGGGCATCAATAATATAGCATCGGCGAAATGAAATATTCAAAATAGAAGGAAAACCTTCATTTATGGTTTTTGACCCCGTAACCTACAATGACGAGCATAGCCCGTGTACGACGGTCGAGCCAAACGTAAATATTACAGGCATAGCCCGCGTACGGATGATACCCGTCATGTTTACGATTGCTCGGATTAGCGTTACACGAGTCGTGTGAAGGTCCCAAACACTGCGCGAGCTTGTATACATTTTCGGCCCAACATCTTCGAATCTAAATCGTAGGTTAACTAAATCATCCGTAATTCTGAATAGTTTCTTTCACCCTTCTCCCTCATTCTGTTTTATCATGTATCATACTTCTAATACAACAAAACGATAATTTTTGGAAAATAACATAATTTTTAATTTGAATAATCATTTATCTTTCATTGCTTATTTGCAGTAATTTGTAGTAATTTGTATTCCAATAATTTGTTATTATTAGTTTTATTGTTGTATTTATGATTATTATTGTTATACATATTATCATATGTTTCGACATAGGTATTAATCTCAGAATAATAGTGATAATAATAATACTGATAATAAAATTAATATCTTTAATTATATGATATCTTACAATATTATAATTTATTATATGAAAATAATATTAAAATGTATGAAATAATATATGTTATATAATATATTACAATTTTATACATCAATAATACATACTAATAATTATTATTACCATATTTTAATTATATTTAAAAAAAATTAGCAACTATATAACATCGATAATGAATAATTGTAAGAATTTAACAATTGTAAAAATAATTTATCTATCACCCTCCCTCCCTCTCTTTAAATTATTTATTCCATATGGTAAGAAAACACTTTATGATCGAAAATAAATAAATAAATAAAATTAACACTTTTCGACTTTGCAGGATCGATAGATTTTTGTGGAACAAGAATTCAAGGAAATTCATTTTAAGGGAATGACGAACACGTTGGAAATTTTCGACGCAGCCCCTCGTTACCTTGGTAGTGAAAATTTTGTAGTTTTGCGCTCCGAGACACTACCGACGGATGGCGTTCCGCACGCGAATTCGGCCAAGAAGTCTCGACTTTTCGGACGAAAAATCGAGGCAGAACAATTGTCGAGCGCTGGGCATGGGCGCATATGTGCGTATGTACTTGTGGAATCGTTACGAGCGTAGCGTGGAGGAAAGACGCGCGTAGTTCGGTCGCAACGAAAACACACACACACGTAAATTCGACTGGAAAAATGCGAAAAACCTTTCGGGGATACTTTTCCGACATTTTTCTCTCGAAATATTGGGCTTTTGGGAAAATAAATGGTATATTCGTGTTCAGGAGACAAAACTACATCAAAATGGACCAATTAAAAAAATATTAAAAATCCAAAATTTTTTTGGATTTTTGGGCGAAATAAGTTTTTTCACTAAATCATCGATAACTTTTTT
>JAPYZI010001469.1:0-31914 GCA_030523105.1 Ophioninae sp. A BG-2022a
AAAACCGCGGATAAAACCGATGTACAGCCAATTTAGTCGTCCCGGACACGCATCGACACACGCGGACATTCCGCTTGATAAACAAAAAAAAAAAAAAACAATTCACTCCGCGTTTGTACGTGTGTGTTTTAAGGGGAGCACGCGTTCCTCGTCTCGCGAGCTTCATCGTCCGACGATCCATATACGGCGCGATCGAGATTTCCTCGAGTCACTCGCGAGCGCCACTACAGGGGACCTGTATGTGTTTATATATAGGGTGGGCGGTTAATACCGATTTGTCCTCGGGATTGCTGAATTTGATAGTTGTATACGAGAATTTTTCTCATTCGCGCTTCAAGGTAAAGCCTGAAAACGAAAAGCTCTAAATTTTGGTTTCTTTCTTCATTTTGTTGAATCGTTATTGACGAGTTTAAATCACGCAAAAAGTGTTCGTTGAATCCTTTCGTCGATCAAGACAGACAAAGATCGAGAGACGAAAATACTAAACGGAGAAATCGATTGTGATCGGTAGAAATCGGTAGCGGCAGGAGGAAATTGATAAAAATCTGCGTAGGTCAAACAAGGTCAGTAGAAATCATATGAAATCGGTAAAGACAAGTAGAACTCGGTACACACCGGAATAATACATCAAAAAACGGTAAGGATCGGCAAAAATCGGTAAAAAAAAATCGCGAGAAAAAAAGAAAAGAGACAATAACGGCGTAAGTGAAAATAATCGTGCGAGTTCGACACACTCCCAAGTCCGACGATCTCTCAGTATAGAAGTGCACATATCCGCGTTTCCTGACATACGAACACAGCCGACAGTCATAATTGACGGCAAATACAAAAGGGCGCGATTCACATAATTCGCTGTATGGAGCTGGCGCGCGGTCCTTCGCTCTTCGTGCCGCGCGGCTCTCACGATCCGTATGACTTCGACTCGCTTCGCTATTTGATTGGATAATGTCGAGCGAATTAAACCAATCGCGGGATTAATTGTCTTTCCGCATCCTTTGCCTCGTATCCGTGTGCGATACGTATATAGATGCGTGTACGTCGACGATACAGATGTTGGACTGGTCCCGGTATGCATATCCGGTACACCCGTATATACACACACACACACACATATATATATATATATATATATTATAGTCCATGATTCGCAATTTCACGACTGGAGCTTTCCAGCTTGCTCGACAAATTGTTCGCACTAATTGGGAACGACGGAGAAAAAAAAACGAAAATTCAAAAACACACACATACATATATATATATATATATCGGGCTCACCCGATCAATCGCACTTTGGATAGCCTATAGACGAGGAGCGTGAGGATTCGCGCTGTGAGAATCCGCTCCTCGAACAAATCGAGCTTTCGACCAACGTTACATGTACATGTCCTGCTCATCGGTATTTGGCTAGTGCTCGTATAGAGCTATGAACGCTGTGGAGTGTTCCGCCCATTGGGGTTGATCGAGTGGCTCTTGATTGCAAATTTGTATTACCGGATTCAAATGATTATTCCATCGACGAGTATACGTCCAGGAAATTAATAGCTGATAGTACCAGGACTAAAGATACGAGCCATTGAAGCTGCGTACATCAGCCGGAGACAACTGAAGAAGTGCAACTACAGCAAGGGAAAAAGATACGAAGTCCACCAAGATTGGTAGGGTTATCGGGATAATTTAGCATTCGACGTATCACATTCATTTTAGCTGGAAGTTCGAAATCGTTTATTTACAATCATTAGGATTCCATTGATAAACATCTAGGCTTCGAACTTTTCAAAATGGTTTTTCGACGATACAGAACGAACCGAAAATAATTGATTTAACAAATGATTACTGCTGAGTAACATCGAACGAGTGGACGAGTAATATCGAAGGCTTCAAAATATCACTAATTCTACTGAAAACAAAAGGACCCCATAAGGAAGATTCTCGTATTCGCTAGTTTGCATTAGCGCATGCGCGCTATTTTTCGCGTTGTCTTTCTCGTGGTAAAATGTATTTTTGTGGGTGGCTAGCACACGTAAACACGCGTTAGAGGCCCGCGCTTTGTTTCCATCATGAATTTCGGTAGCTCGAAAATACCCCTACGGCTGGGTAGACCAGGAACGATCGACGGACGGACGGACAGTAGCTGGTGATGGGGTTGCTACGCAAGAGCCAAAATAAACGAGAGCGGAGGTTCGATTTAACTGTCGCATTTGGATTCGGGAGGGTGAAAGTTTTGGTGCTTTTTCTCTTCCTCCCTGTCCTTCTCCCTCTACTCTAGAGAGAGAGAGAGAGAGAGAGGGAGAGAAAAAGAGAGAAAGAATGTGGAAGGCTAAAGCCAAGGAGGGGAACGGAAGGGAGAGAGAAAGGAAAAAGGGTAAGAGGAAAGCTTAAGGGGGGAAAAGAGGGAAGAAGGCCAGAGAGGAGGTGGAGGCAAAGTCGATGAAGAGCATGAGTGTACACAGACGTGTAATGCAAAATAGTGTGCTCGCTAACCGGGATCGCGTACCCTACTCACCCTCTTCCTATTCGTGATCCCCTTTCCCTCTTCGCTTAACATTTAAATTGCATTGTTTCCGTCCCGAGCCATGCCGTTCGACCTCATCCTCCTGAAGCTCTCTCCCTCTTTCTCCCTCTGTCTTTCTCTTCCCTCTCTCCCTCTGTGCAACCGGATGAATGATATAACTAACCGTCAGGGGATGTGCGAGTTTCCAACCCCGCTCGTCTCGCACCTCCAACGGACCCGCGTTTCGCCCGAGCCTAACCGAGAACGCATTCCGCAATTCTAGCTGTATAGACACACTACACGATCACATTCGTTATCCTACGCGTATAATTCGCCACTTGGATGGGACTAAATCGGTTGCAAGTCCGAGTCCCATTGGGCATGAAGAAAATATTCGCCAGGAAAAGCCTTCTGATTGTACAGATATTGAGAACGCATACGTTAACTTTCGAATAGAGCTCAACGCTTTTTGACGAGATATCAAACTATTTGGACGTTATTCGCTTTCGAGATATTTCATTTTTTGCCGATCATGTCCCGAACTCGACGAGGCGTTAATGCGTTTCAATTGGGGCTCGTTATTCATCGAGTTATTCCACGTTGTTGTTTATTATTTATTTTTATGTTTATCTGTTTATGGATTAATCATTAGCAATGCGTGATTGATAATACATTCAATTCATATTTATTCATTTATGGATATTCCGGTATGTCTGGTTTTACCGCGTTTTCACCAATTTTCCGTTGACACGCGATAATTATGTTACAATTAATAAGCTGTGTGGGTATTTGCAATGAACTAAAAAACGCAGAATGTACAGTGTGTGAATCATTATCAAACGAAAAAACTTTTTAGACTTCTGGAAAAAAATATGTTTTTTCAAACCATGTCTATAGGTATATAAAAACATATGGATATTATAAAAAAGCATATGTAAAGAATTAATAAATCATTTTTTTAATCAGATGAATATTTATTTTAAACATTAATAACCCATAGCAATGAAAAATGTACGAAGCGCATGTTTTTCGTACTACGGAGCTTTTACGTACGTGGATAGATCAAAAACCGAGATTTTTCAAAAAAGCTCAATTTGTGAGACTCGAGACTTCCTACTCAAAGTTTTCATTCGGACTTGTAACTCTCCCTTTCGTCTCGAAAGTCCACCACGCACGTTTACAGTAAAAGGGAAATATAAAATTTTAAAGAGGGTCGAAGACGTGATCTCGGGAGTTGAAAAACAATCCGAGTTGACACGAGATCTCCTGTGCTGGTTATCTATCCCCGCAAAGTGGAAACGCACAGCGGGGGAAGGGGGAAAGGATGTGGAGAGTGGAAGAGCGGGGGGGGGGGGGTTGTTCTCTCCCGGAATTATTCCCGGGAGTAGCCTCAACTGTATATATATGAACATATGTGCCAACAGGGTCCACCGCAAATCGATATTACGAGGAAAATATGAAGCTGCGTTGCAAGAGCTCTGAAATGAAAAAAAAACACGTCGAAAAAAAGAAGATAAATAAAAATGTAAAAATAAATAAACGTATCACGTATGGTCGAACGGAGGGGGCGATGGATACGACGATACATAATGTACCGGCAGACGTACGATGACGATTGTTACGATTCGATTTCGCTCGTATCGATCGCCCTTCGACGAGCAAGAAAATCAGCGAGAGAGAAATAACGATGGACTCGAGCAAGGGATTGTGCAAGAATTCCTACGCGAATTACGGAACGTACGGGATATACCGTGCAGACAATAATCCCTGTACTACGCGAGCCACTTCGCGAGCAGCTGAGTTCGGAATATATTTTTTTTTCTTTTACTTTTTTCGGTAAAATCGATGAAATTGCATACTTACGCGAAGACCAAATGAGTAACGTTAAATTGCTCACCCGCTCTCTCCTTTTGTCTCTGTAAGCTTTGTATTATTTTTTATATCCGCAGTTTTACATTTATTTTTTTTTAATACATCGTTATTATTTTGTTTTTAAATTTTTATAATCGCTGTGGTCACCGAATAGCTGCTAAATATGTGCGCAAGGAGAAAAAAATTTTACTTCTTTCTCGAGAATCGCTTTAATATCTCGAGCCGATTCTCAGTCTTGAATAAATCCGGAAGGGTAGTTTGTTCTGCTTCAACTGTTTTTCTTTTTTATTTTTCATTATGTACATTGTCTTCCTTTCCCTCGGTTTTTCTTTTCCCTCCATTTTTATTTTTACTTCGAGGCGAGCCATTTTTGTTTGTTTTATGTAGATTCATAATTTTTCTTTTCCATCTTTCGATGTCAAGTTTAGTTTCTCGAAAAAATAGGACTTTCACGGAAACCAGCGAGAACTCTTGAAATATTAACTTTCGTGTCGCTACGCAGGCAACGTATATTTCGCATTTGATAGGGAAAACAGTAGATCGTAGATTTTACAACAAGGAGTGACTCACGAGAAATATGGTGGGATATTAAAAAATATATGGATGTAAAAGTGTAAAAAATAAAATGGAGGGGGTGGAAGTGGGGATATGGGGTACGTGCATGTGTCATATTCTCTTTCTGTGGGTGATGATATATACGTATATAAAATAGACTCCAGATTTCTCGATAAAATAAATTTAAGTTTCTGCTAGAAGTATGAAATGGCCATCTGGTTTTTCTTTTTTCCTCCTTTTCCCTCTCTTTCTCTTTTCTTTATTTTCTCTTTATCTACGTTTCTACTGTGGAAATGCGAAAACTCTTGGGCGTGACATAATAGTATTGTACCTCCTGTACGATGTATTCACAGTTTATATTACGTTGTATATTCATTCATACGTACATGAGTATGCGCAGTGATGACGTACGATCTCATAAAGCTGCCAGTGCCCTGTGTCTACGAGAGAGAGAGAATGTCACACGCACACTCACATATAGAGAGAGAGAGGGAGAGAGAAGCCTCACGTAATTTAATGTACTCCGAGATCCTCCAACTGACATCGAGAGATTCGCGTTTGCCTCTCTCTCTCTTGTGACATATTAATTTTTCCATATCGTACGGGCGACAGAGGTCCTTTTAAACGGTTGAATAGATAGAGCATAAGAGTTTCGAAATACGAAAGGTCATGAATGCAGTAAACAGAAAACTTCACAATTTCGCGCTGCTACCGATATTATGTCATAAATCGTAGGATTGACCGTATATACCCATGATAAGACGATGCCTATCATGCCTGGATTTGAAAAATGGTTGAATTTTTCCTTCCGTAACTCTTTAACCCTGTAAACCTTCAACAACCCTGTTAAAAAATTGTTTCACTTACAGATCACAAGTAGTCCCTCGTAATATCTTAAATTCCATGAAGAGAGTGCAGTAGATCTCTTACCTGAAATACACAAAAATAAACATTATGTAGATTTTCTATAAATTTTTTCCAAAAGAAATAAAAAATAGTTAGCTATTCGTATTCCTATTGCAATTATAAAAATTAAATTCCTTCTTTCTCACTCCGACGAAATATTCATCGATATGGTAATTTGACAATGAGCCAGTACGGAGCGTACATATTCGATGGGCAGCTATTAGGCCCTGTTGTTCATTGAGAAAAAGAAACTGATCCTTTTTTTCATAAAAATCGTTTCCACTGGCTCCCTTAAACATTATATATCTAATTAATCTTCAAAGTTTATCCCCACTCCCAACACCCCTCTTCCACTTTCCTCTCTGAAGGCACAAACGTTATCAAGATTGGAGACTGTAGTCCAAGACCGTAGGAGCATTATGGGTATATATGTGAGGCATATTAGCCCTCCTCTCCGACATGTTCGGAGGTGCCAACACAGCGAAGCCACTCGATCACTCAATTAGGCTTTGGGGTTGGTGTGACTCTCCCTCTTTGGCTCTAACGTGGGTTTGAGTGCGCGTGTCCGTATAACGCACAATATATACGTATATACGTACATTAGCCTAATATGGGACGAAGGTATGTTAGGTACGTTGTGTATGGGATGGAGGAAGAGCTCTGCACCCTGACGAGATCCTCTATATTGGGTAAGGTATTGGGCATGAGCTAGGTGTATAGATATGTACTATGGATTGATGTATAGATGTACAGTACGGTACGATCAGCTTCTGAATCACCGACAGCCGTCGAGACTCGCACCATGAATTTACTTTGGCGTGTCTCGTCGATTATTACACCCTGGGAGAGTCATACACACGTCAGGTGGTCCTAACCAAAGAGATCCACCGCGCCATACATTTAGACCCCTGGCTTATACAAACACACGTATACTTCCGCTTTTGTCTTCCCCTTCGTCATAGAAAATCCAATTTCTCACGAAATAATCAAGACTTCATTGACTCACCGCAACACCGATAAAACTGTGTCTAAAGATGAATTCACGACACGAGCTAATAGGGAGGGTCCTGGAGGAACGTTCGAAAGGGACATCTGGAGATTATGGGGATTTATACTGGGTTAAAAAATCAAACAAATACAATTTATTTTTATTTATTTTTCGATAATTGAAAGAAAAACAAATTGAGAAAAAGGAGAACGGATCGTTTGTATGGCAAGGGTGAAAATTTCAACATTACTGGGTTTTCGTTAACCGAATTTTCGAAATACGGATTTGCACGAGGGCAGAGGGAAACTGAAGCTTTTTTCCACGGGGGGTTCTCCACGTATTTTTTTTTTTTATATATACCCAATTGTCCAGACGATGATGGTATTTTTTTGTAAACCGTGGTAACTTTGAGATAATTCTTTTGTCTTATCGTGGGAGGTAATGACGTTAATCGTCAAGTGGGGCGTCTAAGAAATTCGCGGACCAACGAGAGGACAATAAAGGGAGCGCGCTTCCCGTTTCCTTTCTTCGTCCGGTGGTTCGTCGTCACTGTCGCGGGTCTTCATCGTGTCTCCTTCTCGTTGGCAAAGGAGGAAGCCGCCTACGCATTATGTAGAATGTTGCGAGAGCGCTCGGTGTTCCCTCGGTCGTTGATGTCGCTGCTGTACTCGATGCCGCCAGCATTCCTCTTTTTGGTTTCCCGTCTGTCTTTGTATCGTTCGCTCTCACCCATGGCAACTGTGACGGTGGGGCTCTCGGTGCCTTGGCAAACTCGGTATCGAGCTTCACGGGCTCTTGGGCCGTCGCCGTAATTAATGCAATTCCAAAATATGCTAATTCACCATCCAAGTATCACCCGTGCTCGGTACCGCCTCCATTATGTCCTTTTTTCCATCTTTCTCCCGCGACGTCCTAGCCGCGCGAGGTTTCTCTTCCTCGATCGTTTTTTTCCCGTCTTTTTTTTTTACTTTCTCCACTCCCGCACTCTTGGTCCATTCTTCGCGAATATGGGGGATGTATATAGATGGTGGGGCGCCACATTCGCCGTCTCGAGATTTCGCCCTGGTGGTCGCGTCTTTGCGTTCCGTCCATTTACATATTTCGCGCACTCCAACAGCTCTCTCTCTCTCTCTCTCTCTCTCCCTCGCTCTCTCCTCCTGTCTTTTTCCCGTTCCTATTCTCTCTCCTGGAGTGTTGCCTCCACCGAGCAATCCAAAAGAGATACTCATTCCCTTCGTCGACGTTTTCTTAGTCTACTCTTTTATTACTATCTCTTCTCCCTCTTCAGTGTGGCATAACACAATGGGTCTGGCCAGGTTCTCTCGAAGGCCTCCGCGAAGCCAAGATACACCGTAGGATTCCGCTATCTCCAGAAGAGCCCTCGTTCTATCTTCCCGGAAGATTAAACGATCGAATATCCACTCAAATCCGTCCGTCTCTCGCGGCCATTCACTTTTCGGATCAAAGAAGAGCTCTGCTCGTGATACGGACCCGCTCCTATATTCCCGGGTACACCTTAATGCCCTCGTTGTTTCAGCCATTGTCGTCACTCGAAAAGATCGAAAAACTTGGAGAGTGCCACTTATCTAACTCGCGGAGTACTTCCGCGGGAGTACATCGGCCCAGAGCTTCCGCTACATTTGATTCCAACATCAGGCTAACCTACCAAAAACAACCGCCTACCTGTGTGTACGTGTGCGCACGAGTACATTCCCGCAATCGAATGGATTTTCACGGGAGAGCGGAATTGGCAAATTGACTCTGAGTAAATTGGGAGTAGCGTTGGGCAATCGGGAGTTACCGACGTGTTCTGGATTTTGTCGCGAAGACTGGAGGGGGTGGAAGCGGAAAGTGTATATACACGGGAGGAAATGGGGTTGAAAGAGTTTTCGCGGAGACTTGGAGGATCACTGGGAGAGCGAGGTTGAGAGAGGGGTAGGGCGTCATCGCGCGATAAGGAAAGGTGAGGAGAGACGAAGGGATCTACCAGGGCCAGGGTAATTACGATAGGTAAGTGTCTCGTATCCGGTCGGGCGTAACCGTACTGGATATTGGAAATTTGTTCCAGTCCCCGGCGTACCGCCGTTTACGGGAGTAGAAACCGGGATGGTTAACGAGGGATCGAGGGACGGGGCTAAGGATGAGAGCGAGTGGAAAAGTTAATTCTCCGATACGAATGCTAAAATATCGAGATAACCCCGACCCGCAGTTGGGATTTATGTCGGGATTTTCGGACGATTATCTTCGAGCTCTCTTTCGTCACGTCTTAATACGCGATCCGGATATTGCTCAGGTTCCCGTTACTCTTCAATGCCCCCCTCATAATACGGCCCTATAATCTAGCCACTGTGAATTTAGAGCTCGATCCTTCCGCTAAGCCGACCAACTCGTTCCGACTCTCATCCAACCTATAACACTCTTCACCTATATCCTACCTTGTTACATCCAATGGATCCCTTTTAGGGAAGATACGCAGTCACCTCGAATATCTGATCCGCAAAATCGTTCCAATCTGACGAAGATTCGGAATACTTTCATGATCAATTCGATCGAATCAGTTCGTAATCTGGAATAGTAGTCTTTTGAGCCAATTTGTTTGGGATCATTCCGTTCGGTTTAAAGCTGCAACAAGCCTCGGGGATTTGTTGAAACTGCCTCGGCTGTCAAACACAAACGAACCTGGTCCGCGCGATTCCGCGACCAATTAAATGTTTGCCGAGTCCTCTTCGCTTCCGGTGCAGGCTATGTTCGAGGGTCCCGCTTATGGAAGTTGACTCTTTTCGGACTCCAATGGACGCCTCGTATCGGAGCTCAACCATCGTGTATAAATCGAGTTTGTAGCTGTGTGTATATGTATGAGGAAAGTCGACAAAAGTCGACTTTGCTTCGCTATTCCGTAATTGATACATCAAAGGCCTTCGCTTCCTGCGTATACATCCGCCGCTCTGTCCCTCTTGCCACTGGCTGGGATGTATCCACGGCGACTATGTGCTACGAATACGTATAAACCACACGCGTTGTTACTCGTTGTACGCTTGGAACGCGCTCTGCGTATACGCTTGGAACCCAATAGATGAGAGACAGAGAGAGAAAGAGGTGGGGTAGAGTGAAATTCTCGCGAGCGCAATCATTTCCGTTCACCGAGTGGTCGCATGCTGACTCTGCTGCAGCTCTGCCCGGCAAGCCCGAATTGCAAAGCGGGTTCACGCGAGCGGAAAATGTGTAGGTGTAGTCGTTTTGTAAAATATGTTTGGTCCTGGCGGGACCGATAAAGCGCAAAGGGAACAAGCGAAAATTAGTGAAATCAGAGATAGAGGAATGTGACAGATGGTCGGATAAAGGTACAGATTGAAATTTTATCAAACATTCGTGGTAGTTCATTTTGGATGTTGGACCAAACAGTGAGCAGAGGATTCAATTAGAAAGACGCGTATCTAAGAGGTCTTTCATCGACTGATGACATATTCCGGTTCATTTTCGATCCTAGTCCACCAATAGCAAAAGATTGGATTCGAAGGACCTACGAAGAAGTCCTTTATGCAGGGTTTAAATATAGTTCTTCCGTGGAGTTTTCAATAATAGTCTATTGATAACGAAATATCGGATAAGGAGGACATCTATTTAGGGGTCCATCATACATATATGGTTCGCTCAGTCCATTTTCAATGCTACTCCATCGATAGCGAAATATTGAATCGGAAGAACATCCGTCAATGGATGTTCTTCGCAAATCGCGTACATATGATTCTTCCAGTCAATTACGCTCGACGCTGAATAGGAAAGCATTGAATAAGAAGGATACACATCTAGTGGTTTTGTTCACACAATGCGTACATACGTTTCTTCTAGTCTATCTCTAAAGCTCGTCCATAAATAGTCAACGATTGGATTAGAGCAATCATTCATGAAGGTTTCTTTCCTGCAGCGACTGCGAACTATTTTTCCAGTCGATTTTCAGTGCACGTAGACGAATATCAAAGTATTGGATCGGAAGGAGACCTACCTACGAAGTCCCTCCCCAGTTCGTTTATGCAACTGGTAACCATTTCTGATACTTCGGTAGGGACCGTCCGTACTTGGATAAATCTACGTATTGTGCAATGTGACTGGAATTGCCAAGCTGCCAGACAAATAATTAGGAAGCATTCAGGGAGTTTGGGTTGGTCAGAGCCTGAGTGGCTGTCAGTCCGGAAGAGGTTAATCGAGCGTGGCTCAGGTTGCTCTCCCAACGATGGTAAAGACTGAAATAACAAAGCCGATGAACCATTTCGAGGCCTAGATCCCAGTGACTTCTCAATCGAGAAGTCCCGGGGCAGAAAGTAATAATGGAAGAAACAAAAGAACGTGGCGAGCTTCGCATGTTTGGTGAACGGATCTGTGTTTTGGTCGGGGAAGGGTGGATTGGAATTGTACCGGGGTACTGCACTGGCTCGGTACAGCTCGGTTGGTGGTGGGGTGACGAGGTTGAAGGAAAAGCGAGTGCGAGCAAGCTCTCACTGTTTTTTTCTCCCTTGTTCTCCCGTTCGGAGATCGCCCGGCCAATTCTTGGATCACGCGATGTACCTCCATTGCCGGAAATATAATAGAAATTCAGGCGGCTGGCTTGGCTCTTTCTCTCTCTCTCTTTCGTGAGCCAACACTCGTATTCACCAACGCGATTCCAGCCAGGACAGCTCCTCCGTTGTCTCCCTTTCTCTTCTTTCACTCCCATTGTGAACCTTCCGCGTTTCTCGCTCTCTTGCACAACCCGACACCATGTTCCTCCCTTTTCTCCCTCGGGCTACGAACCGCGTCCATCAGTCGCATCGATTGCACACCGCTGATGTGGTTGAGACACGCGAACGGTCAGAGTGCCCGAGGGTTGCACGGTATAACGCAGACCACGCGGATCCCTCTTCCACCCCCGCAATTCGTATGTACGTACGTTTATAAAGCTGTGTGTACGTCCGTGTACATTCAGGTTTTTCCTCATCCCTTTCCATCTCTCTGTCTTCCCATCCAGACGTACATCCCTTCTATTCCTCCCTCCGGCACATATACCGAGATATAATTCAACTATCGATTCAACGTTGCGTTACAACTTGATTGCTTCTAGCTGTACCAGTGATATATCTACCGTAGAAATCCTTCCGGGTCGTGTGCATGACGTGTAGAGAATATGATGAATAAATCAGAGGCCCGATGAGGGAACGAACGGATTAAAACGAGCCCGGAAAGATGCTCTATCAATTGGGATATTGCTCGGTAACTAAAACCAACGCGCGCAAGAACGTGGAATGGATGTCTTGGCGCGCTACTTCGCGAATCACCAGAGACATTCCTCCAAAGATTTTCACCCACTTTGCGCTCCCGCTTGCATGGTGATCTTATCGGGAGCTTTATCGATCTCCGGTAAGCTAAGACCTTCCGCAAACGTCCCCGGTCTTATCCGTACCAACGATCCAACGATGATCCTCTTTCTCGCGTTCTCCGTCTCTCTTCGCGGCCGTTGAGGCACGGGCTAACGATCCTCGTGAAGCTTCTGTAACGATCTGCCGGGGTCGTTTCGAGAAACCGTCATGGTTGAGCCCTCTGTGATAAGCGTGAATGTGCAATCCACTTTGGTGCTATCCCACGAATCTTCGAGCTAAAAAACTTTCCAAATTGCGAGAAAAGTTTTTATTGACAGCTGTTTGTTTTATCGTGCTGGCGTCGAGTTATTCAGCGGGGGATCCCGCGCCCGAAATTTTCGCTCGTGCTGATAAAAGTATCCGGAACTTTCAGGAATGATATCGAATACGATGAACGACAACTTCCAGGCTCGAATTATCCGGCTTCCGGTTATAGACTATCAATAACGATCGTCAGGCTGATGTCTCATCTGAATTGGATAACTTTCAGGCAAATGGCTCAAATTATACGATGTTCGAACCGATGGAGATCATCTGGCTGATGCTTCACTTGAACTGTCCAATTTCAGTTTGACCTAGCAATTATGACTTTCAGGCAAACGTTTCTAATTCACGTCCGAATATAGGCCAACAATAACATCGGCCAACTATTGTCCAACAGTTTTAATGAAGCACTAAACTTGTGTTATTACATGAGGTTGGTGCTTCACTAAAACCATCCAAATTCTGTGCAAACTACGCGTGACAACTTTCATGGTGCAGCTTCATCAACCTACCCAACTTCTGGTTACGCCATTCACTCATCACCAATTTTCATTTACAAGAATCTCATGTTTCACGCGAATAGTGTTGACCAGTTACCGAATCGTTCATCAACGGAGAATACAACCGTTGAACGAAAGGGAAAAAAAACATTTTTATCTTTATTGCATGCACGAGGGAGATGTGGGAGAGCCGGTCAATCGCATAAATCACAAAATAAACACCGGTTTCGAACAATTTGGGTGGATTACTCCCCTCTCGTGCGATTTGCCCGGAGCTCTCCGGTGGTGCAAACAAAAGCTGTGTACCCCTCGTCCCCTTGTACAAAAAGGTCCAGTATGGTATCAGGCTGGGGTTGTTCTCGCCCCCTTTCTCGCTAATACAGTCGTCTTAATTAACGCCCTGGGTAGTTTGCTTCACGCATATAATCCCGCACCCCTGAGTCGCAGAAAGAGAGGCACCGATGAGGTGGGAAGAGCACTTTCGCTTCTCCGAATACCGAAAAATAATAGATTCGCTACGCCCCGATGTTCGATCGACGGCTCAAATTGCGCGTTCTTCGCTGCCAATTGTCTCGGACCAATCGACTGAAAGGAGGAAACCAAAAATCGGTCTTAAGAGATTGCCATGTTGAAATGGCTTTCACCGCTGTTCAGCTAGCAGTTGATGATTGACCGAAACTGTATGAATATGAAGCTTCCACCTACACAAGCTTTCGCCATTTTCCAGTTCATTCCAAGGAATGGCTAATGGAAATATTTCAGGCGAGTCTCCAGCTAGAAACATCGAAGAGTCAAGTATGCTTGGTAGAATAAACGGAAAGGAAAAAAGCCATCGTTCAATTGGACACTTTGCAATGAAACTAACCTCTACAGACGAGATAATTCAACATTGACGAGGATGAGTCGAAGAGATGATGGAATGAGATTCCTTGTGTAGTTGTTGTTGTTTTTTTTTTATTTTCATTCGAAAATCTCGTTCAACTGTATAATTCTGCTCCGTGGAGCAAACAACCACTTCGTGTGTCGGCCGTTCGATGGACGAGAGCTTTTACGAGTGACTCGTCGTGGTAGCTCTCGAAGTCAAGCTGAAGGCCCTTGCGGGCCGCGACGATGTCACGGACGACGACAACGAGGCGATCGTTACCTCGCGATACGACCCAATAAAGTTCCCGTTGATTTTACTGGGCTGTAAATCGCTCCTCAGTGTACACTGCTTTCTTCCTCCGAGTCCCTCTTCTCGTCTATTTCCCTTCGTCAAAGTGCGTACACGCACGACTCCTTTACCTTTCCCGGGGTCATTCCATGCACCGATAAAAGTAATAATAGAAATGATAATGATGATAATACTTCTGAAAATAATCGCTCGTCTGATTCATCTTGCCTGAGATACGATCGTATTTCAATGTCCCGGCCATTGGAGTGCCTTCACGAACGACGCGGCGTACCGTTTCCTTCCCTTCGCTCAAACTCGAGTTAATCATTCGATGTTTAATTCCAGTGACAATTCCGGCCGTTCTTCCCACAAATAACATGCTCGACGAGTATTCGAGTCCACCATCTGAAACTCGTT
Source organism: Ophioninae sp. A BG-2022a (assembly GCA_030523105.1). Classification (NCBI taxonomy): domain Eukaryota; kingdom Metazoa; phylum Arthropoda; class Insecta; order Hymenoptera; family Ichneumonidae; species Ophioninae sp. A BG-2022a. Next base: position 14,537 of record JAPYZI010001469.1, read on the forward strand.
TAGAACGAAGCTTGCCACCATCCCTTGAATGGAAATAGAACCTTTTTTTCAAAACTTTTTCAATGCCATTTCTAAAACTTTTTCGAAGGAAAAAATTATCGAGACTCCGTAAAATCGACAGAACCAAACCTGATGACCGTTTAGCAATAATGTGTCTTTATTCACGACCCCGGATGATCAAGCAACGGTGTCAAGCAGACTTTTGGTTCCCAAGGATCTTTCAATTTTTTCATTCGCTTTTTTATCTGCAATTTGATAGGATTATGCTCATCATTTTTTTCCTAACGACTGGTGCAATCCCCTAGGGGAGTGGCCCAAAGGTGTCTAGGGTAAAAAAAATAAGCCAGGGACAAGGCTCGACGGGGGTCATTGCGGAGGCACGGATTTTCGATAACTATCTTCTACAGATATATATATATATATACATGTACGCGTGTAGCGTTTTTGGAGCTGGTCCTCGGGCTCACCCGCCACGTGGGCACACTGCATTAATCCTCTAATGCAACACGGTTCAGCCATTAGTAGTGCATTTCTGCAGTCCCCGGGGACTGAGCGAAGCATCAGCGTATGGGAAATTGAGGGACGTATACCTACGGATCGCAATGGATCGGTGCCAGCTACGATAGACGCATATACAGTGGCACTGACGTGCACACCAGACATGGAGGGTTCGAAACGGCCCCCTTCCGCACGTCGTCTTGCTCCACTAATTTTTACAAAATGGCTTTTCGTCCTCGCTAATGGTCACCCGTCCTTGCCAACGTGGTTGACCAAAGCGACGTTAGGGGAGTCGAAAGACTTATACGATATTTCCCCACTACCGTGGGCATACTTTTTCCTATTTTTTTTTTCAACCCCTATCTTCGCATGAGTTAATTTGTCATGATCTTCCGCGGATCCTGCATTTGAACGCAGTTCCAAATTTAAGTGGTAAATAAGATTTATTGTTACACGGATGAAAGCTAAGGGCATTCTAGTTAAGAGTGCAAATAAATTTTGGCTGGATGTAGACCACGCAAACGGATTTTTTTCGCCTTCAAGGCGGGGTTGATATTCACATCGCGATGGTAAATTCGCTCCCACAGAGATAAAAGGCAAGGGGGTTTGGGATAAAATATTAGATTTTTTTTTCAACGAGGATATATAATGATGGGAAAATGGAAGGCTATCGATGTTTGGTCGGTAGAAGAGGCGTTCGAAGAATGGGGAGATGGCGGGGAGAATGGATAACACGTTCGAAACGCTTCGAGCTTTCTTTCTGCCTCTCCGTAAAAACGCTTTTCATTTTTTCTTTGTATTTTTTTCTACTATTCACTATGGGTACTCATGAAACATTCACTTTTATTGAAGTACCGTTAACGAGTAAGGCACTCTTTATTTTTTTTTGTATTTCAATTTCAACATCGTGAAAATGTAATTTTCATTAGGAATCCGTAACTTCCATCGGCGATACACAAATCTGTGTGACGAAAACAATACAAAAATTGATACAAATTTGGCTTTTGCTTCTATCCCATGAAATGAATAATAGTTGTCGCCAACCAGACAATCATGATTATTTCCTTTTGTCTTGTTTTGCAATCGACTTTTCTCGTTTCGGGGTCCGTTCACTCTTCGCATTGTTGAGAGGCAAATATAACTGTACGCTCAATATATATATATATGCTATACAAGTTCCTGCTGAAGAACGGGCTCTCGATACTGCAGATTTATGCGCGCACGATCGCTCCGCGGCTCTCGTATATCCTTATATTTCTTTGGTGCCTAATTGGCACGGGGGTCTCTCCTCCGTACAGCCACTCTTAATTGCCTGGGTGCAACGGCTGCGTGACACTTTGGACACGCGACCAGATCGCCAACCACCCAGCATGACAAACTGCGACGCGGAAGAGGTCCTGGAGAAACCCAAAGAAGTGCCAATAAAATAAAGAAATCAAAGCAAACAAAAAATTAAATGAGCCGGTTGAATTTTGGAAAGCTTCGGGGCGTGAAAATGATCGAGCGATCGTGATATCGATCGTGTAGAAAGGATCAGTCGGACATGACGATTCGAAACTTTTTATTTCGTAGCGGCGTTTCGTAAAAACAAAAAGGAACAGGGCACTCGTTCGTTGCTGGATTAATAAAAGGCTACGAAGAACTAAAACCCTGCACTTCGTTTCGAATGAAACGGACATTTTTTTTTTTGCGGAACGAATGATGTCACTGGGGAGTAGGAAGGAAGGGAAGGAAGGGAGTTTCCGTTGGGAATGGTGAGCCTCGATGTACAGTGAAACCCCAAAATTTTTTACCAGTTGGATGAAGGATTAAAAAAGGGGTTCGAAGCGAGCGGTGTGGCTTGAATGTTCTTGAAGAATACAAAATACTCAAGCCTGTTAGCAGTTTGGTTTAAACGGCATAAAGTGACCTAAAAATACGAGCATTAATAACCGTTGTAAAATAGAACCTCCGTTATCCAATTGAAAAAAAACTGGCCTGGTATAAAATCGAGGTTTCACTGTAGTACCCAAGTTTCGTTTCATTTTGTTTTTTTTTCCTTTTATCTTCACATTCTCACCATGAGGAGCTCTAATTCCGTAATTTCTTAACGATCTCGACGTTGCTAACGAGAGTGCCGCCGTACATGTTTGCTTTTACTCTCCCAAGCTTTATGTACTTCCTCTTGCATCTCCCCCACCCCCCCCGCGTCTAGTGCCTAAGTTCTTCGTTCGTTTTTTCTATTTCATCCCTTGGAGGAAGTCCCTTTTTCCCTGCACGCGTCCCTTTTATTACGTTTTCTCTCGACTCGCTCACGTTGACGTACATCATCGCGAAAAAGACTCGATCCCGGTCATCTTCTTAATTAGCCACGAGGCCGGAAGTGAAAAAATATATATATACATATCGGACGATACTCCATCAATGCTAAACGGAATGACTCGAAGAAGGAAATAAAGGGGATAAAAAGTCTCGCGACAGTTTTCCAATCAAGAAATATTCCCCTTAAAAAAAATCGTTTTTTTTTTCCTCCACCGTCCCTGGGTGGTCTAAACTCCCTTCGATGCTTCCGCAGTACCCTTGTATACTTCACCGCAGATTTCCACTCTTTCAGGCCTCCTGGCCCTTCCCCCCCCCACCGAGTCCTTTTATGTGCTTCAAGGCCTCTCGAACGGGGTTGCGTGTGTGCGTGGCTTCGATAAGAGCACCGAAATGCGATTAACCGAGGGAGATAGCGAGTGAAAGAGTACATCGGCCGCTTTCGCTCGCACGAGCTCCCTCTATTTTCATTAAACGCCAGACATCGTCGCGTAAACTCTTCGAGTTTAAAGAAAAAAAGAAATAAAGTAAAATGAAAATAAATGCGCTTGCATCAGTATATGTGGCAGCGGATGGAAGAACAGAGGGCGGAACCGTGGAAAATGGATACTCGCCGAACGAACGAAACTGTGCATGCCTCTCGAAAATTGTGTTTAAAAACATATGGTGATAATTTCAGTTTAAATATCACTAAACTTACCAAAAATAAACATTATTACCTTTTGCAGTTCATTTGAAGGTGTTACGCTAGTATGAAATTGACAGAATTTCTAAAATCAGACGTTTCGAAACTTCAGACCCATTCTTAGCCAATTTTATTTTTTTCAATTTAAAAAAAAACATCGTATTTTGTTGAAACCGAATGTGCGATTAAAATCGAATTGCCCAATTCTACATTACCCATTATTTCGAATTTAACAATTGGCCTTGGATTCGAAAAGTATACAATATCCCACAATACAACAAGCGATCTCTCGATGATGATGCGCTTCGAATTTTTGTTTTCTATTTTTTGTTTTTTTTTATCGACATTCATACATCTCGCAGACGCATACTCGAGAATATTCGTAACAATGTTACTACACGGTGATGTGAGCTTTTTCGTTTTCACGAAGTATAGCGACTCTTCGGTCGAGTGCATCCGAAAAAAAAGAACGGTACAAAAAGAAAAATAACAAGGAGGGGGAGAGTGCGAGACGAGATATCGGGAGTGCAGCACCGCGTGCCACGCGTCGATAAGTCGAAAGCTCTCGTTTGGGAAAAACCTCCGGAATATTCGTTGCACCACGAGCCTCCCATTCTCGAACACCCCCCGCCCCCTCCACTCGCTCGTTCCGTCTCTTTCGTTCCCCCTTTTGCCACATACTTTTCTCCCTATTCTGGTGCTCCGGGTTGTCATTGTAAACGTTGTAACACACGCGACTAGACCGGTGTGTGACTCAACGAGGGTAGTTACCACCAAAACCTTCGATCGAAGTTTCTCTCGAAAATAAACTTACCAACAACCACGCGTCAATTCACGTGCTCCCCATGGGTTTCCCAAACACGATTTGTTATTCAGTATGCAGCTTGGTTGATACGCGCCGAAAAAAAAGTCTGAACGAATTTTCAATATTAAATGTTTTATATAACCTTGATTTTCAGGTTATCACGGTGTAGTATAACCTCTTAACTTTTCACTCGAATTTCATATTACAATTTTTTGTTGGCAGGATTTTTCTGACAATTTTTAAAACGTTATCGAAAATATTGCATTCGAAATATTTTTCATGAAATTTATGAAGAAATGAAAGCGAAGAGCGAGAGTACAAAAGGGTTTTAGTACAAAGTTATCCACCTTCTACGTTTTTCTTCAAAATATCTCCTCCTCCACCTTTTTCCCTGCCTTCCTCTCCTCTTCTCCGTCTTTTTTCAACTTCCCGAAGACGATACATCGAAAAGCCTGACGAATATTCAAGATAAAGTTGGCACGAGAGAAAAAGACTGAAATAAAGATAGAAAAAAAAAAGATTCGAATACGAGGGAACGTCATACTTCGACATATTTCAAATCCTCAAACCCTATCCAGTACGAATATATACCTTGGCGCTCACGTACGTACACAGAGCTACCACGAAACAGTAATAAAGTTGCCGTTATACGTCAAACTACAGACGACATTCCCTATCCGACAGAAAACTTTACAGTCGCTAGTCGATACTCCGATTCGCTTCACTTTTCCGCTCAACGTTCTTAAATCCCCGCCCCCTCTTTCACTCCACTTCGTCTCTCGGTTGCAACGAAAATAACGGGGAAAACATTCAGAGCGGTGCTCGCGAAAAAAAAACGTACTGCGCGAAAGCTACACCGAGTTTTCGGAACGTGGACAATTTTGACCAAAGTCATAAAGGCACTGCTGTGACGTTACTTTGTTTCCTACAGTTTTACAATCCTCTCCTTCCCTCTCTCTTGTTTAAAATTTTTCAGTGCAATCCCTCGTGTATGTATTAATTCGCGGATTTACAAGTTTCTAAAAACTACTTATTATTATTTTATTAGTATTTAACTATTTTCAAAAGTCGCTTTAATTTCATAGATTAATAAAACAAATCGATATTTTTCTATATAATGTAACAAAAAGTTTTAACTCGTACCGAACAAAACATTTTTACAGAATTAAATTTGTTCGTAAATAAATAACGTGAAGCAAAGTGAAAATAAAAATTCAAGTATTTATTAAATTGTATTATTGTGATTGTTTCTTCAATAGTAATATTAACAATTATTATTATTATTGTGTCTAATATTATTAACTATTACTCCCATAATGGAATAACAAAAACAGCTGCTACTATTATTATTATTTTATACGAATAGAGATAATAATAATAATAATATTATATTCATAAACAACAGTTACAATAATATGAATAATACTTTCATGATAAAAATAACAATAACAATTATTATCATAATTACTATTATTCTTATTATTATCTTTAAGACGAAAAGCTCGTGTGGAGTTGAAGGAAGAGTCATTGCGAATCGCTCTGGATAATGACGCGCGTGCCCGTCGGGCAACACTCGTGTCCCTCATTTGATGTATAAAATGTATACGAGGCGGGGTATATGAGAAGAAAAATAAATAGTAAGAGAGAAAGAAAAAATAAAGCGCTCGAGTCTTTGAACTTTCTGGCCATTTATAATTCTATTAAAAAATGGTATTTTAAGTTCTTTCTATCTATACAATGATTGGCTATCGGACGATTTTATGAGAACATCATTTTTTTAGCGAATCGTTGTTTTTTGTTCACAGGACCGTCCTCAAAGACCAATGTCTTCAAAATCACATTTTTTCGAAATATACCCATGTTTTCGTACATGGCCATTTGGCATTCGAAGGGAACTTTCAGCCACGGCAAAAATGCTTTAGGACGGAAAAGAAGGAGGGATAAGGGGTAGCCATAAACGCAGGAAGAGAGAAAAAAGAGAGAAATGGCATTCTCTTCTCGCAACCAGAGTTTGTCGTTTCTTTTTTTTTCGTTTCGCGAGGACGCGAGTACAGCCTCGGGCCTAAGAGCCATTATAATTAGAACAACGATAATAATTCTCGCCGCGCGAGAGCGCGGAAGCCCTCGAGAGCTTAAGGAGCTCTTTCTGTGCTACTAGTAACGATATATATGGACACACATTGTGTATGACTTTCTTCGGATTGCGTTTAGCTATTTCTCGTCTCCATATACGCGCGCGAGTACTCGTACTCTCGAGGCGTGAAACGCGTTGCACGCTTTCAGTCATTGTCGCCCGAAGGATACTTCGGTACATCGAGAATGAAAAAATAAAAGGAAACGATTAAATTCGCGGTGCGATTCAAGCAATCTTCTATTTTTTGTAATCCATTCGGTGATCGTTAGTCGACGATGTTTGGAGTTTTCACGCTGAAGACCTTTGGTTTTATGGAGATGAAAAAATGGCTTTAATCGTAATGCTGGTGAACGAATTTTGGCTATAATTGAGTTTACGTATTTTTGACTATTTTTTAAAGTGACTATTTCGAAAGAAGGGGGAATATAGTATGTGAAAAATTAAACCGTGGTTCAGGTTTGGTTCGTAAGGTTAGTTAATTACTTTGTTAATAATTAATTAATTTGTTGTGCGATTGAAATTAAAATTCTTCGATTAAAATTGATTTATTATTCGATAAAATTGATTCTTTTTCCTAAGCTAATTGAATGAAATTGAATAAAGCTGAAGCTAATTGAATAAAAAGTAGATTACAAGTAATTTACTGTATTATCAGTATTTATTAATTTATCGATAAAAATTCATTGACTTTTAGATAGAAGACAATATATTTTACGATTAAATTTGATTACTTTTTATATAACACTTCATTAATTGTTCGATACAAATTGATGACTTTAAAAAACAAAGTTTAATAATTCTCGTACCTCAAAGTTGGCAATATTTTCGAATGACGAGAAAGCAAAGATGAAGAAAAAAAAGAATGTTCGTTGCATTCCCGAGATGCAAGCTCCAACATCATCAAGAGAGCATCTCTTCGTCGGAAAGGAGACTCTTGAATAACCCGCGGGGTCACGGGCCTTAAAGTTATTCCGAGAGCGTTGTTCGGCCGAGTTTGGGCGCGCGAAGGAGAATGAGCCTGCTGCGTATAGAATTTGCCGACTATCGCCGGACGAAAGGAAGCAAAAGACACGATAAGAGATTTAAAAAAAAAAGAACGAAAAAAGGAGTGCAATGAATAAAAAAGGGAGCGAAAATGAGGGAGGAGATACGTCGGGGGAGAATATACGTACCGACGTATTAAGTCCCGCGCGACGTGCTCGTAAACGAATATACGTATGTTGGAGGTTCATTCGAGTGTTGGCGTGCGTTCCAGTTTGCGTCGACGGGAACCAATAAACGTCCCAATAATGACCGAGCCACCGTTATTCTTGTCTACAAATATTTACCGAGAGGGAAAATCCTCTCTCTCGCACTCGTTTCATTCACGGGGCTCGGGACGTCATCCCGGTACCGGGGGCGGGTTCATGGGGTTGTAAAAAGATGAAAGGCGACAGGGAGAGAAAGAGATAGAGACTTCTACTGACTGAGACCGTCAGGAATTCCCGACTGAGAAATTTTCGCAAAGTGGGACGATCCACAGACGTTCTAACTCTTCCAAAATGACACTGCCATCGAAAATGACGCTTCCACAAATCAGGCAAACCTGCAACGGAATTTCACTGTGTGCACACATTTCGGACGCGGTTTATTTTTAGATGACGGATCGAAACACGTTATTGCTGAGGAAAATTGTAGGAATGTGGCGTCGATTGTTGATGACTTTTCAATGAGGTGGATCGAAAAGAGAGTCCCCCCAAAGAGACACTAAAAGTAACAGTTGCAAAAATATTTGTAAGCATTCAATTGAATTTTTCTTATTTCCTGATAGGGTCTATTAGGTCCAATGGATCCAATAGATTGCTCAAACATCAGGCAGTTCGCATTCTTACTACGATTCTCCATTGGAATCAAATGTACCTTGAATTCTCAAAAAATCCTATTATCAAGCAACATCCAAAGGAATTCTTGAGCCCATCGCATTCTGTGTTTTAAATTTTTTAAACGAAATGTTATGAACTTTTGTAAAATATATCGACAACATTAGTAGATTATATAAAAAAAATAGTTTAAAAATAATAAATCTCTTGAGAACCATTATTCATTTTCATTGCAATAATTCATCATTTAAAACAATCTTTACCATTATTTTCAAAATCGATAAAAATCGTATAACTGTAAATCCATTACAATTGTTAATTGCTATTTATTTGACTCCAGTTTGAACCAATAGCACACGTACACACTCACGAAGCACTGCATTTGATATATTAAGAAAACGTCTTTTTTCTCATGTCTTTTTACATATTTTCGGCTAGAAGGTTGCATGAATTTCGTCGCGACGATTTGGACCCAATTCGTCAATCTCCAATACATTTTTATGCACAATTAATCCAAAAATATATTTTTAAGTTAGCTAACAAATCCTAGCTCCAAAATTTAAACGAATACTCGAAGTTAATCGAAACATATAACCCAGAATCAGTATGGATTCCAATATGTTCTCAATCCCCGTCAAATATCTAAAGAGATTTCACTGGGAGCTGCCCAACAAATTTCACCTCGGATATCAGTGAATCTTGACAGAATTCAGAGTTTTTATAATTTCCGTGAACAATTCTATAGTCGATTTAAGACTCGCCTGCCCCCTCTCCAAGGAGAACTAATATCGTACGGTGATTTTCCCATTTGCGTAAGTCACCCTACAGAAAGACACGAATACATATCGTAAGATGGCAATCGTCCTTTACACCGCGCATGTGAGTATCGATATGATCGCTCGTTAAATCGAAAGGATTGTGGGTGTTTGGCGTGGGTGTCGCACGGTTGAAACCGCGTTCACATTACCCCTGTGCATTATGCGTTTTGTAGTAAACGACGCGGGGGAGAGAGAGGTGCCTTCTCGCGGGGTACAAAGGTCGTGCAAGCGGACGAAAGTATACGCAACTAACTGGGGGAAGTGCATTAAAGCAATGAACGAGAGAGAGAGAGGGAAGGAATCATTGACAAAGAGAGAGAAAGAGAAAGAAGAGTCATACACCGGTAGCGATATATTACAAAATATTTGCATTACCCACCGCGTATAACTTGTCCTTTGTATTTTTCTCCCGCTCATTCTTCTCTTTACGAACGTACACAGCTTCTCCCCCCCCTGCCCCCTTCATCCTTGCTGGTATAGGCTACAGAGTAATCTCTTGCGAAATTCCAAAGGATCGTTTCAATCATTGAGAATTTTGTTACGTCCACCATTGTAGTGTGCTTACGTTCCTTCGTCCTTTATTCCGCCCTTGTCCCTTTCTTGTTTGCCTATTTTACACGTTGTTTATTATTGTCAGGAGGGAACGCCAGCTTCGTGGCCTTTACGACCTTTTAACGTTTCTCAGTGGGGGTTTTCTTGCCTTGCTCGCATCCCTCATTAGGAAAATTCAATGCTTCCCAGGTATGTGGAATACGAGATACGTCTTGCCTCTTGTGAACACTTGTACAAACGATTCTTATACGGACCGGCGATTGGTTGAAGTTATAATCGTGGATTTACATGGAAATTGTGATTTTTGAGACATTGGAGTTATCGCGATATTGAGCATGGGTATATGACGGCACTGTAATTATATCTTGGAACACTGTCGAGCAAAAAAATTATATATCCATGTGGACAAAGTGTATTAAAAAAAATATGGAAGTTCTCCGAAGAAAAATAAACTAGAAATATAAAGAACCAGACTAGGAAATCGGAAAATTCTACAAAGATAAAAATATCTATGTTACAAAGAAACGTATGAAAATCATAACAAACATAAAAAAGTAAAATAATAATAATAATAGTAACAAAAACAACGATACTTCTAATGATAAGAACAAACTTGGACTGATATTAACAAGAGAAAGTATCACGTTCTTTCGATTTCAATGTAACCCGTAATCATAATAATGCGTTACGTTAAAAAGATATAAATTAATCAATTGATCAATTGTAATTGGCAAGAGCTGAGCGTTAATTAACGTTAACCTGTGGGACAGAGAGAGACAGAGAGATAGAAAGAAACAGAAAAAATATTCAGCCTCGAGGAAGAGAAGTCAGGAAGACCGGTGGATCGCTTATGGGGCTGCTTGTTGGTTGTCAAAGCAGCAATATAAGCAAGAGTCCAGCCTTAGCAGCAAAAGACCATAAACTCTGTAACAGACTTGATTCTCTTTCTCGCCCCTTCTCCCTCACTATCTTACCTCTCCGTCAATCCCTCCCCCTCCCTACCCTCTCTCTCTCTTATTCGTACATACGTTCCACAATTCTCTGGCGTCCGGATGATGGATGCTGCCCGTCGTCTTTCGCGACTCTCATCTTCCGCTCTCGCAGCGAGCAATATTTCTTGTTTCTTCGCACATCTCGTGTTCAACCCCCTCCCGTCGCCCACTTCCCGCGCCAACCTTTCCAGCTACCACAATCCGTTGTTCGCCACATTTATTCGAGATATCCAACAGCACTGACGGCCGTAACGCGGGGAGACTTGTAAACGCTAACCGATTCAGAGATGTTCGATATATATATTTTTTTTTCATCGTTGTCTTTCTCGTCGGAGACACGAGGTCCACGATCACTCGGCAGATTTGTACTCGCGATGTACATGTTTTTCGTACGAGGGTTCTTGGACCATTCTGATCGATCCATCAAACGAACGATCCGAGGCGTGACGGGACGTCGTGATAGTTTTTCATCGTAATTTCGAGCGTGCCTATGGTCCCAAAGATAACGAATCGTTGGATTGTTTATTCAATGAATTCGCAGAAACGATGACATTGGTTAAAAAAAAAAATTGTTGTATCGTGCTTGTTTCAATTGATTTCGAAAAACGATATTCGGTTACTTGACCTTGAAATTTTCACAACGGGGTTTCGATTTACGTTACGTCTTAAATATCGGAGGATTTTTTAAAAAGTATAATTTTATTTAATATTATTGAATAATATTAAGTATTAATGTTACGGGAGATAACATTAAGCAATGTTTGTTGAATCAAAGCACGAGTAATATTTTATATCAGTATTTTTATTCGTTACGACAATAACAAGAGTTGTAATAATAATGTTTTTTTTATCTCAGAGTTTTTCGAGATAATATTTACTGAATTACATGGTTATCAATTGATTTAAAAATTTTCGAGCTAAGATCTGCAACTTCAAAAATCTTTTCACCAAAAATCTTAATTATTTGTTTGACTCGAAACAGCTGATGATTGTTGTGAGAAATCAAAAATTATCTGATAATTTCAATTTTTTCGATATCAATATTGAAAAGATCCGCGACGCTTTAAAAATCTGCGTTAGTCAAATCGACGAATTCATTATCGGATTTATCCAATATTGATCAACGTACACAAGGGTGAAAAAATAAGGAGCGAATTGTTCTTGTAAATTCATGAAGGATGAAGAATGATCACTGCTGATTAGAGCTAAGAGCAAAATTAATTGGAATTTGGCGTGTTTCCAAATAGTCAACGAGAAGGAGCTACAAAATTGGGGTACGTTATTTGACAATCGATATTGTTCAACACCTAATTGACCACGGATTATAAATTTTTTCTGTCTTCGAGTTACTCCCTTTTTTTTCTTTGTTTTTTCGTTTCTTTGCACTCTCATCCCTTATTTCTTTCTGGTGTTTTGGAGATTCCAAGAGTGGTGCACCCGCAGACGCCGGAAGTCTCGTCTGTGCATCAGCACTTAAGCCCCCCTTACCCTTCTCTCTATTTTCCTTTCTCTCTCTCTCTTCCAGCCTCTCTCTCCCTTTGCGTTAGCTAAGTACGTAGCTGCAGCGTTCTCGGTTTTTGCATATATCTACTACCTGCGGTGTCTCACGCTTTTGCTATCAAAGAGCGCGACAGGGCTCTCGAAAGAGCGCTGCTGCAATGTGCGCGATACACCGTGGCTGAAGGAAGGAAGGAACGAAAAAAAAAAATAAAAATAAAAATAAAAAAGAGAATGAAAAAAAAGAAAAGCCTCGACGTGCTTGCATTCTGCACTGGAAAATATACACAGTCTCGGGTACGTACGTATCTATACGCCTGAGTCCACCGCGCGTCTGGGTTTTTAATGCCTTTTAGCTTCGAGTTTCACTCGCACTCTCTCTTGCTCTTGCTCCCTTCTGTTCTCGAAAAAATACTAACGAAAAAAAAAGAACGAAAGAAAAGCAAAAAAAAAAAAGAAAAAAAAGGGAGAACCGTACACGACATGGCAGATTCGATAAATTCGCTCGACGAAGGCAAAAGGTGAATGAGAAACAACGGAACGAAAAAGACACGAAGGGGGAGGGGGAGGGAAGCGAAAAAAATGATAATCCCCTGAAGAAACGGAACGAGCTGAAAAGAAATTTCAGTCTGCGAGAGAATTCAGCTCGACGCCGATGTTCAACTCGCTTCGCGCATCCGCGCATCAATCTCGTCTCTTGACTCTCGTATATAATTAGTCTTATATGCATATACAGTAGTACAGATATACCTTGGCCCCCGGCGATGTATAAAGCAAAAAAAGTACACGGCAGTGACAGGAGAGCAATAAAGAGAGAACGGGAGAAAAAGAAAGCCAACGCAGCAGTTGCGACATTAATCCATGTATGGACCAGTCGAGATCCTCCGATGATGCTGCTCGTGAGATTTGTCGATGTGTTCACATACAGGGTGACAGCTGTGAGGTAGCTATGTCTTTTTGTCAATGTCCGAGCTGCTGATTTTGCGATGAAGAATAATTATATTTCTTTGCTTTGCCTTGACTTAAAAAATATTACGAATTTTTCTGATGTGCGAATATAATTGAGGATTCTGTCCAACCGTCAAATTCCAATTTTGGTTATATCAGAGTTTAGACAATTTCAGAAAAAGTTGAATACGAAGAAACCTTACGAAAAACAATTTTTTGGCGAAGTACACAAATCGTTTATTTATTCGATGTTCCTCATAGGTAGGTAGAATTAAAGGTTTTCCAGAAGATATTCCTAGCAAAGAATTAAATTATCTCCGTTCCATCATACTTAATAGAAAATTTCGATTTTTTTTAAATCCAGAATACTTCACTTTTTCCCAGCAACGTATAATCCCCAAAAAATTGCTATTTTTACGAATTTGGCCAGCCATTTTCGTTCTCAAATACATCGGCGTGCAAGATAAAAAAAAAAACAAGCGGTTACCTCATCTCGCTCTGTGGAAACAGCTCCATCAAAGTGTATCGCGATATTGCCTTCCCTTTCTCACAGGTTTGGCCCTCCCATACGATAACGACGATGACTCTTTGGGTGGCGTGAAAATAAAAAAAAAAAAATCATGACGTCGCGCGGGGTGTCCCAATTCGTTTCGGCCATTAGAGCCTAGATTTCCACGTGTGTTGGTGCGAATGAGAAGTACACGCAGAAAAAATAGGAAGAGTGAGTGCACCAGGTTGCCATCAGGATGGACCTTTTGGCATTGGATCAGGTTCGCTGCGGCGGCCCTCGCGAAACGAGAACACACGCGTTAGCGGATAACCGTACCCGCGCTCTCACATATATATATATATATTTGTACACGTACGAACTGTGCATTATATGACAGAACGCACGTTCGATTCGGTGGAACGAACGAGCGCGCGTCCGTCCGCGCACCCATCCCTCTTCCAGTGCGCATCTTAATGAGACGCCCTGCTGTCATAACGAACCGCGCGCGGGAGCCAATCAATTATGTGCCGTGGACTCGACAGGATGGGCGCACATGCCGCGCAGAAACGATGAGCAAGGAGAACTCGCATATATATATATATATATATATATATATATATATATTTATATATAAATATATGTGTGTGCACAGGGTGTTTCAAAAATCAACGACAATATTCCACGTTCTGACAGCTCAACTCATGATGGTCCAGAATAATCAAATATGACTTCCGAAGTATCACATCGATAGACAGCTTCAAACGTGGATTTTTCAAAAATCCGAATATTACTAAAAGATCCTGCTATCAATAACAATCAACTGAGCAAATGAAAACCGAGCAGAGTCCGTTCGAAAGAACCGAATTTGTTTGTCGTGCTACTGTAAAACGTAGCAATGATGTTTCGGCAACATTGCTGAATATTCTATCGCTCGGTTGGTGATTACTGATAACACGATCATTCAGTAAAACTACGAATAAAAATATCCGTATTCGTAGCTGTGATGTGTGAAATATCGTCCGTAGACATTTTCAATGAAGTTGACATTTGGTCATTCTGGTTTATCAAGGGCTAGCCCGTCAGAGGATACAATGTTATTGTTGGTTTTTGAGACACCCTATATATATATATATATATAGGTTGCGTGTGTACGCAAGTGAATAATTAAAGGGGCCGATCTGCATACGCACATTGCGTAAAAACGTGCGGCTGTGTGTGCCCTTTCGCTTTCGCGCAGTCGCGTTTATTAGTCGAGTACGGAGGATGGTAGCCAACCTTGAAAGGCACGAGATCTGCATCGGGAATAACGAAGTGTGCACACGCATCGGAGCAAAAGACAAGGAAGACACTTGGTGGATCACCGTGATACGAGGAGCGAACTCGAAAGGGAGAACTACTCTGGAAAGATTGTTAGCGAGAGAGGGAAGGATTAATGGATTCGTGTTCGTGCGGTAGAAAGAAACATCAGACAAATTGGGTATAGCACGAGTTAAGGATAGATCGAAAAGTAATGTAGTACTACTATCTGCTGAAAATGTACCGGAAAGTAGCGATAAATAATTAAGGAATGAAGAAAAAATTGATGCTTTGTGAAAAATAATTGATTTTTGAAAACTGTTGGTTTGAAAATATCGACATTACCATTCTTGAGAGAGAGGGAGAGAGAGAGTGATTATTCATAAAAATCGAGAATTAATAAAATTAATTAAAATAATATAGATAGTAGATCACTATGCACTACGGTTGTTTAAATTCTGTCAGCTCAAACACTTTTTAAATCATCAACTTTTTGTTTTCAATTATCAACATACATTAAAAAAAAATTATTTTTTAATTTTTTTGACAAAGAGGAAAGAATAGAGAGAGAGCGAGAAAGAGGCAAGTTCATTAAATATAATGTTCATTCAATATCAAGAACAAACCGAGGCTTAATTAATCATTTTCATTAACATTATATAAACGAATTGACAATTCATTGTAAAACTGTATGAAATTCTCTCCCATAAAAATTTCATTGAAAAAAGTGTGAGTGGCAAGAACGAGAGAAGAGATATCTGTTCAGCATTCGGGAGGGGTACACAAATTATTCATTCACCATGTCCCTCACCCGTTCTCTTGCTTTATCTTCGTCTGTCTGTCTGTCTGTCTGTCTGTCTCTCTCTCTCTCTCTTCCCTTCAACGTTGCCATTCTCCAGCTCTGAATTTGCCACCTACGCCGCATTAAAGCAATTATCGCGATCGTGCAAGCGACCGGTTTCCCGTTTATCGGCGCCAGCCAATTGACGTTCGAACGATGAAATTCGAGGGTCCTCGCGAGCGCAGCCTCCCATGGTTTCAACCCATGGTACTCTCCCCAACGCACGTCCGATAAAGGTACGTGCACCGCGAGAGTATTATCGTCATTTGCCGTTGTATATTAGCCTCGCGACAGCGCATACGGTGAATAATCTCCCATGGGGATACCGCGCGCGCGCGACCGCCGTAATTTCGAAGGATGGGCACATTGTTTTATCTAATTAGTGTCGTGTTCGCGTCCTGCCCTTATCCGTGTTTTATAGACCTTCCTCCGTAACTCGACGTTACTCCGAAAGATTTCCCATTACAAATTACGATGATTAGAACACGCGAGTTGAATGGGACTCGTATGGTTTTCTCGAACCGTCAATTTTATCACCGGCCGCGGAAATTTTACAATTTCACGATTATTTGGACTAAAATTGAAAAATCGATCGTTCAATTTATCTGATTCCTGTCGGAAATGGTAAAGTTGGTTTTCGAATTTATAATACGCTGATCGAAAGATTTTTTATTATTGTGCAACTTTATTACAACTTGTTGTAATTTACAACTGTACAACTTGTTGTATTTGCAATTATTATTAAAACTCTATCGACCTTTAGTGGCAATTGCGAAATCTTTAATCAACGCTTTTTAACAAAATTATGTGATAAATTGATACATCGTAATAAGAATGTATTGGAATTCTATTGAAAACCGAAAAGTTTTCAGTACACTTCGGTGCAAAATAAAATTTCATAGCAACGTGAATCCAGTTAATAGTTTTTAAAATTTAGTAAATAATTTAATAAAAATCATAAATTTATGCTACTCAATACATATGTCCTTAATATATCTACAAAAGTACAATAAAATTGATATAAAAAAACTGGCTAAAAGCTTCTTCGTTTATACAATCCGATAATTAAAAAAAAAGGAGTCATTGTTTCAATTTCGTCACTGGCGGCGCAGCGGCTCGCATTCTCCATTCTTACCGACTGCCTTTGGATCCTTCCGAAGAATCAATATATTTTTTGACTTGGCACTTGTCACTTGTTCACTGCGCTAACTCGTAACCTCTGTCGCTACGATAGCTACCGTAAGCTGCAGCAGGGAAAAACGTCCGAAAAATATTCCCGGAAGGTTTTTCGCAGTTTCTCAGTCTAATCTTGCACTTTCGGTATAAACTCAGGCATATTCGTAATCAGCGGAAAATTTCCGATCAAATAGACCCTTTTAAGAGGTCAAAAACGAAAAAAAAATTTTTTCGACTTCCCCCGGCCACTTTCCCAGAATCCTGAAAATCACGAAAATTCAAAAGGTCGTAGGGTGAGCTCCTTATATGCTACGGACATTCAATTGTAGAGTTTGGAAAAGGTTTTTGCCTAACTTAAACAATGGCGTTGGATTCGTATCGATATCGCTTATAGCTTTCCCGGAAAGTCCACTTGAAAAATCGCTAAAAAAAACGCAAAGGGGTATGTATGGAAAAATTTGCAAAAATCGATGGCCAAACTTTAAAATT